>UZAE01012029.1:0-24020 GCA_900617975.1 Rodentolepis nana
GAATTAAATACATGGGAGCAGCTGCATTCATTTTAAACTAGTTAAAATTTGTGGGACACGTCATCGCATGCCTGCACGCCATGATTGTGAGGTGCGACCGTATAAACAGTGACCAATCATTAGCCTCTGTTTGTTTAACCTAATCCTCCATCCTGATCATGATTAAGCTTCCTGCGTTACACTTTATCCGCAATATCCGTACTGAATAAACGTGCTCCGTGCTACACGTCTGTTTCCTTTCATAGCTGGGCCATAGCTTAGCTGGTTCTGGGAGTCTAGCTAGATGTTGGAGAATCTGCCATAGAGATTTCTGAGTCGGTCAGGCTTTACTAGCGTAGCAATCCGCTACAAATCACTCCAGTATGGCACAGAAATAATATATGGCCAGTTTTAATCATCCACTAAGTTTCGTTTTTTTTTCAACGGTTTAGAAAGCACGTGATCTTACACGATATTGATCAACTTGGAATCTTAATTATAACTTGAATTAGCTTCAAATCCACAGCTTTTAATTGCGAAATATCTCAATCTTTGCATACGCTAAGATACTGCTGAACCTGACTTATTGCAAAGAAAAAACTCAGAATAACAATAAAGTTTGTAATTTTCAAGAAGTTGAATTGACTTGAGCAATTATTCCATATATTAAATGAATTTAATGCTCACATGACTTAATTTAAATAGTAAGTTGACTTACGACAGTTCCTGAACTGGTCAAAGTTGGACTGAAGAAGCATATGTGCCAAGAGAAGGTAGAAATTTCCCAATTCTTTACCCTGACTTGCTGTCCAGTTTCTCAGGGCGCTCGCCTAGAGGATAAGTAAAAACAAACGGACATTATCGGGCAAGCAATGTTGGGTCGCAATCGGTAGCTTAGATTCTAAGTATAGGGACAAGCAGGTATACCGTTGGCCACATTTAGTCGGGCTTATCTGGGCCAAATTGAAGTCTTTAAATATTATTTGGTGAGTAAACACTTTTTGATAAACAGCAAAAACTGGAAAACCTAATATCTACTTACATTTGCAAGAGTAAACTAAGTTTTAATTATATAATCAATAGTATGCTACATTTTTTATCCAAAATTCGCACTCAATGTTTTTTAAGGATTAACGTTATAAATAGTTATAAATTATCCTATTTTTGCGCCAAAATTTCGAGCACCATTCGTTTTAACTAACCCAGGTAGGAAATCCAGCGTCTTTTTGTGGTGAGACAATTGAAGGTACAGCAATTGAAAGCGGTCCAGCTTCTGTTCCAATAGACGTTGAAATGGGATTGGGCGGAATTGGTGACAGTGCTCCTGTGTCGATTGATAAAGTTTCCTCGTGTTCAGAGTCCTCCTCAACCAAGAAGCAGAGTAGACGTCGTGTTCCACTTCGATTGCTTAGGTGGACACTGGCGTGAGGGCAGGTTTCAACATAACCCCGAAGGAGACCGAAGTAGGAACCACAATGGTGAGTGTATGTCGGCACTTCAACAGAGAGTAGGTCAAGAAGATAATCCACCAAATTATTGAGTGCCGCGTCAAGCTGGAAATAAATATTAATTAAATAAATTATCCTTCCCATCATTAGTATGGTAATTTCAATCCAAAAGCACCACATGAAAAGGACGACAAAGAATAAGTTTCCCTCCATAAAGTCTCTGTAATGCTATTTAATGCCATAGCACTGGATTTCAAAGATTATTCAAGATAATCCGATGCTTGGATCTTCGACTGAATTCATAGCGGAAGATGGTTCTTTCTATAATCCTTGGCAATTGAGCTAAAGCCCATAAATGGTAAAAGCGGTTTTATTACCAAATATGGTCGGTAAGAAACCATCAAACTGCAAGCTTAGCTAGCAACTCATGAAAATGACGACATAAAAAATATTCAAGTTATCAACTGTTATCGACAAATTTTTATCGAAATTGGTTAGCAAGATTACACAGTTTGGGAATTAGTTGCGTTTTTCTTTGAAACATGCAGTAGGCTTTGTTGATAGTTCTCGTTACATTCATTTTCAATTCTAATCTTTACAACGTTACAGCAGTTTAAGGTACTCACGCAGCAATTCCATAGATAGGTTGGTGGAATTCGGAACTCACCTATTTGAAGCCCCAGGATAAGTGATGGAAAACGTTTTTCCAAATAATCACTAAACCCAGTTACCTACACTTAATAATTATATTTAACGAGGTGGGGTGTGCGATAGACTTACCTCCACGTGGTGCATCCTGGGCAACGTATACTCATACGGCAAAAAAGTCTATTAACCGGCAGTTGACTTCTGACTTCAAAATACCATGGCACGACTGCTTGTCATATTCGACCGCTTTCACAGTACTCATCTTACCCTTTTCTTTGCCTTTGTGTCTGTCTGCCTCTTTTACATCTGTGAATCGCTCTTCTGTTCCCCACCCCTAGACTTTCTGCTACTTTGATGAACCTTCCCTCTGTGAAGCCCGAAGTCAATTAAAGGGCTAATGATAGCTATGAAAACGCCTGCCATTTGAAATAAATAAAATATTTAACGAGGTTAACTGAATTATGGGGAATTAACCCTTTAACGCCCTAGGACCGTATGGTTCTCTTTTATTATAGGCTCTATTGATACTAGACACGTTTAAACCATTTTCAATACATTTCTTTAGCCTCCGTCTGATACCACCAAAACTAGTCACGTCGGCAGTATCAGCCTGCGGTGAGACGCATGAGAGAGGTGACACATGATCTACTTAAATAGGCAGTCCTCTTAGGAAATAAGCTCCATTGGCACAAGACTCATAATTGAAGGCACTATTGGCCTTTTGAAATATGTTCACTGCATCTCTGTAGCCCTCGCCTGATACTGCCGATACTCATCATGTCGGCGGCAACAGACATGAGTGATTGCGGTTGGGTGCAGTTTTCAGAAAACTAAATCGGGTGCTAAAGCGTTGAAAAAGAAATTTCATTCCATAGATAAGCTCATAACTCAGTCTGAGTGAAAATGAGACGGTATTTTATGCGCACCTTAGTTCAATTTTACATTTGCCGTTTTTTACTGTTTGTTTGGAACATTGACCAAAAACTAGTTTTTAAATGAACTTATTTGCATTCCGCTTGACAAGCCAACGAATTGCGACCTGTCTTTGGACAATCATTTATCATTTCGAAATTCGAAGTCAGCCCATAATTTCAAAAAAAAATCGTATAAATATTAGTATTTCAGTCAAATTAAGTTTCACCAATGCAGATACCCATTTCAGACATCCGAAACATTTGTATACCCAAGTTGGCAAAAAACTGATTTTTTCATTGCATTTTTTTATCAAGATTCGAAATTGATACCGCAAATTTTGGCTCTGAGAAGTGCGCAAAGATTTTTCGAATTCCAAATAAATGCCTCAACAAGAAACTTCACCAGCGATTTGAACAAATGTGTAACAAAACACACACCACGGCAGTATTAAAACTAACAGCTCAATTATTTCTAAATCATCGATTTGGATTTAAATTCCAACTATATCACTGAAATAATTGAAGCCTATTTTAAATAATTAGAGGCATCATTTATAAAGTATTACAAGGAATATAACATGTTGAAGTAGTCAGGTAAACAGTAAGTAGAATTGGTTGACACTTGATCGAAACCAGGATCAGGCTTAGTTTAACTATCATCATCTGATGGAAGGAGCAGAAGTATAGCGAGTATAGCGCTTATTGGATTCATGATCCTCTCAGGCATGTACAGTAATTGAAAGCAAAATAATCGATAGTTATTAACGGTTGCAATGAATGCACTTATATAATTTAACAACAAAATGAAGGAACAAAATAGATTGACTCTAGAATAATAAACGACTAGATCGAGATCATAAAGAAATTAGGACATATTCTCTTCAATTATAATTCCCTTGTTTGTAATGTGAGGGAAAAATTACTGAGCAAATCAACTCATATTTTGTTTCTCAAGAGACCTCGGTGCTAATCAGATGGAACTTGCATAACCCAAAGAATGGAGTAAGTATTGACGAAGAGAACCTAATCCAAACCAGAAAATTTGTTTTTAAGACTGAAATTTTCCAATTTATTTTAGTCATCCTTTCACTGTATCATACTTTTATCTTCAATAGATACTTTTGTTAACATGGGCTAAATAGCATTTGGGCATTATTCAAACCTGAATAAGATAGATCCACGAGTCTCGCCATGCAAATTAATTGGAATCAACTTGAATCAATTTAGCAACACTGATTGCATAGAGATAAGTACCCTTTTGATCATTTTCATATTAATAAATAGTTCATACACGAAATTATGCAATATACTCCCATTTTACTTTATAATTAAATGAATCGTTGGGGCTAAGTAAATTAAAATATTAAAGAGCTGTCAGCATATTTTGAATATGTGGCTGAATAATGGACCGTCAACAAGATTGAGTACACTTTCCTATAATTCATTACCGAGCAAATTTATTAGATCTAGCGCACTCAGTGTATGTCGCATACCCTCGTTAGTTAAGTCAAAATGATGAAACAACTCCACTGTCCATAAACGGCGCTTATAATGAAATTAAAGTGTGGTGCTAAACTTTGGACCAAAATAATTGTGTTGACTGGGTCGGGTAGCTTTGAAATTAATGAGAATTTAGCTTTCTTAACGCTGTATTTATGTGGCTAAGTCGCGCTATACTTTTCAGTTCACATGATCTATCATGTAGCACATGTGTTTATGGGTTACGATTTTTAAGGCCAACAGTAGACAAAATCTAGATGTTTGACTAACCAACATAATGGACATATATTAAAGAGGCAATCGATGACTTCCTGTGCTTTGGAACTGACATCATATCCATGACGGTTGTGATCATTTCAAGGCACAAGAGATGCAAAACTCCCAATATCTAATACAATAGGAAATCTATTGAGTGGCTTACTCACATTTGTTTATTAATTGAACTTAATTACCTACCTCCTTCGTAATTTCTATGACTCATCCCCCTTTTTTGACCTCAAAACTCCCAATCCAGTATCACGCGTTATCTATCACTTTTGATTAAGACTACCATTTAGCCACTTTCAATTTACTATTGTGAAGATGCGCTTTCTCTCTATCCTCTCCTAGTGTAAGCAACCTCTTTCATACCCCCATCAAACTTCTCAGTGAGAAATTTCTAAATCTAATTACAACTATAGCTCAGCCTCACGCCAGTGACACTTTCTTTCATTAACAACAGCCCACTTTCCAAACAGCTTTACTTAAATAAAAAAGTTCAAATTCAGAGACGAAGTGAATTACTTCCTGCATGAACTATGCAATATCACTTTCATTACAATCTTAAGACTAGTAATCGTTAAAAAGTCTACTTATTATGCATAGTCCGATTAAAGTAGTATCACTGACATAACAATAATTCTAAACATCAAATTCACCATAAAAGACACACACAAAGCATATTTCTTGGTTAGGAAAGTTAAATACGGAATCCAAACAGTTGCTCTCGTGATTCATAATTTAATAAAAAAAACAAAATGATAAGAACCATGACTTCTAGTAGCAATGAAGCAAAATTTTCCACAACTTTGAATAAAGACCACACGTATATATGAAAATGTAAGAGAATCCAGCTGAAGCTTAAGAAATATTCACCAAGAAAGGCAATTTGATTCCAATTTACTAAGCTAATTTTGCAACAACATTAAAAGCGAAATAATTTGCATTCATTTCAGTTAACTTCTAATTTACTCCCCGGAAATAGTCCATTCTTCAATTCCGGATTTTGCAAACTCATACCAAAAATGGAGTTCTAGAAAAGCATATAATTTTAAAATTTTATTAAAATGGCCTTTTGCAATAGAGGAACCCGGAAATTGACAACTAGATCATTCTCGTATAAGAAGTATAAAGGAGTAAAAGTATTGATTTTTTGCTGAAACTTTGAATTGAACAGGATTCCGTAAAGTAAGCTAAACTTCAATACAAATGAAATTTTTTGGCCTCCGTGCAATTGACAGTTCATTCTTCTATTTAATGATTAGAAAGACTTCTTGTTAAGGGAATTGAAGCAGAAATGGAACAATTCTTTGCCAGGAAGTGAATTAAAAGCAACACATAGAAGACTGTGGTTCTTGTAGAAGAATAAATATACAAAATTATTAGAATGAATTGATTTCATTCATTTTGGAACTCTGCTTTGAAATGAGTGACTAATTAAATTTGAAATGCTTTATATCTTTCAAATGAAAATAGTCTGGTCCATTTACCCAAATAACTTTTAAATACGTTTAGTGAGTCCCCTGAATTATTGTTTTTCCTTATGCGTATCTTACCTTGATAGCATCTTTGTTAACAGTGCCCATTTGGTTGCTGAAACTTCTGTAGTCTGTGCGCTTCCAAGTATTTCGATTCTTGAATTTATGTACGAATCGAATTCCATGAATATGCAGGTTCTCAAAGATTGGTTAAAATACTCAACTGCATTCCCAAAACCATTAAAAGAAACTTTGATTTGACATGTATTTTATATGGTTGATATTTGTATCACTTTCTTCAATCGGCTCCAAAGACATGGATTCGAGACCAAAGAATCTTTTGAGAATTAGACAGAGAGACATGCGAACGAATCAACTTCTCGTTCAACGATTGCATTGACTGTCTACACTTTCGATTAGACCCTAAAATCTGAAACATGAATATAACGACCAAATGATCCTCAGAAGCCCTTCATTCGTACAAAGATATTACGAGTCAATACACTCGTACTGTAGTGCTTGTTAGAGCTCTAGTTCATCAAAAATCAAACACTGAAACCCAAATTGCTCAAGATTTTGGACTTTTTCCTATTTAAAAATACAATACTTTCTTCTAATTCACGTGAGTTTCAAATTAAGCATAGTAGGAACATTTGAAAACAGTAAAGTATGTAGCAGATCGATACATTTATAAGCCTCGACTTATCCTCAGTAATCTCTACGACAAAATACCGTAGTAAGGAAGGGCTTCTGAAGTCAACTAAGCTACCTACACGATATAGGGAAACAGATGTATTGCGTGGAACATTCTTATTTGGGCTGTAAGTTGGGTTGTGTGGGTGATGACATGGAGCTTAACCATTAGACACTGTTTGGGTACGATTACTCTAAATTTACTATTAATTTCAGATTGGTCGAGGGGTTTCTGCCCTCGTGATCTCATTTGCTCTTTTGTGTGATCAACTTCATATTCCAGAATGTTCGAACACGCAAGCACTTCTCCAGCGTAGCGTTATGCTCCCCACAAATAAATGCAATACATTATGAAAGAAGGTATGTTTTTACTTTAGTATTACATTTAGATCCGCATGTTTTCTATTTATGAGAGAATATTGCATGTAGATTTTTTAAGTCAGTCAAAATAGCTTATATCGGATAATAATTTACCATATTTCCAATGGCTGTTCATATTTATGGCATTTAAAATATTCAGTTTCAATGTGGTTATTAATCTATTAATTTTAATTAAGAAAGTATAAAATGAAATCAGTAACAGATATCGTATTTCAGGCCATAAATTTATTTTTCAGCAATTATTCTCTCTTGTAAAAGGTATTTTCCAAATCCCCTAAGTTACTCTTTTCTTCTAAAGATCCTCAAATTGACTAACATTGGATCGACACCAAACGTTTGAAGAAGACATTCTGGGATATATATATAACGTCTTAATCATAACACACAAATGAATTTGGTACTTTAACTCCTTGCTGATCAAAGAACCTGAAGACTAGTGGTCCGGTTGATAGGACAAAGGCAATATCTGCATTTTTGTGGGCACTGCCATACAATTGATGGCCTTGCATTTAAATGACATTTGGTTCAACTCAGTTTAAGTTGCCTTTTCAATTTACAGAAACTGGATTTGACCATATTGGATGTTTTGACAACGGAAGATCCGTTTGACATTTCAAGATCGATTTGCTTTGGTCATAATCTTGGTCTTTGACGATGAAAAATGTTTTCAAGCATGAGTCCACTAAAAATGCGTATTCCACTATTATTCCTATAAAATTTGGAAGTTATTTATTTAGAAAGCAATCATAGTTACTCGTAAAACTTGACCTAGACTAGTGCATGGGGTAAGAAACTATCTTCATAACACAGAAGAGTCTTAATAACCATCTTTCATTTATAAAGCTCGAATACATTGCGCGGATCCGTATTCCTAACAACAATTCTAATCCAAATTCGGAAGCACCAAATAGAAAGAGTTTCCTGTTTCCGAACTGAACGCGAGCATAGCTAGAACGAGTTTTCAGCATTTTATTGAAATTAAGCGAATGTGCATAAGTTATACTTACGATACTTGCGTCCTTTGAGGCATAGAATGTGCTCAGTACAATTCCGACAAGCCGAGCAGATTGATGTCTCAGTTGGGGTTTTGGGCACGCAAGCACATAATTCCTGGAAAAACATCGAGACTGTGTGGTTTCATTAAAAATTTTACTTAAATTCATTAAGTAGAACCTACAAAATAGGCTTGGTTGGTGAGCGAACAAGAAAGCCCAGCGACCAGGAAATAGCTTGCGCATTTGCAGTCATTAAAGCAAGTAGGGTTTCCATCCAATGGGTGTCCAACTTCGTGCCTGCTTCTTGAAGACTAGCCTGTTCTGATGCCGAGGTATGATGGTGACTTGACTTCTCTCCACCATTCTGAGGTGCTGGTGCACAAAGACCGAGGAGTCGTTTGCAAAGTTCTGGTGAAATTGACACCTTCACGGAGGCGTGGAGTGCCAGATAGGTGGCAAAGAGAAAGTTTGCCACCATTTGACAGCCCATTATTGCTCGCTCCGGTTCCAGTTGCAATGCAGCTGTGTCCACCTTTAATAAATTTGTCAAATGTTGAGCTCATCTCCTTCGGGGTTTGTACTTGTAAGACAAAACCGAATCTAACTACTAATGTCTCCAAAATTTCAATATTTTAGTTAAATTATTAATTATCATTTATTATTAGGAAAAAGTACATTCTCTTTTCATTTCCCGAAAGACTTCGAGTCACCATTCTACTGGAATCTAGAATGAAAGAATGAAAGCGATTTATCGGAAACCATTGTAAATAGTCATTCTTCAACAACTTTTAGGTTTTTCAACTTTGAAAAAATTTCGGCTAGGATATATTTCTCAGAACCTCTAATTGTCAGTTCATTTGTCAATTCATCCAAGGTGTCTTATTGGCCTGTTTTAATTTAATTGCAGTAACTCAAAAACATCCTTACTCAATTTTATACCAGTCGCGATCTGCGCCTGTATGCCTTAAAGGAACTTGAGGGTGTTTCGTTCCATCTGAAGAGCATTAAGTGAACAAGAGATTTGGTCTTGCTTGTAAATAAGTAGCTCCGTACTTCAGAAAACTTTTTCGTATATCTTTAAAGAATAGATTGTAGCCTCAGTGTAGCGTTTAGCGTTGCAATGTACTTAACTCCTTAAAGCTAAGATTTTGGTTTTGTACATGAGTAGCTGCTTCAATCATTCAATCATGCTTTAAACACTTATAGGGGAGCTTAACCTTTTTTATTAATCTTCTCTTTTTAAACGCCTCGAATTATGCGTACCCTCGGAATGGCTGATTTTAAAAGACTGAGTGGTAATAACGGTAGTCCCATATTTAATCTAAATATGAAGTTGAATCGTTTAAATCAACAGGATTTTATGTTCTATTTCAACTTGTCAACAAACTGTATTTGGTGATTGAGTACTTAAGAACTTGTTTTAAAAATAAAGAAAATTTCAAATGCTTGAAAGAAAGTAGTCATTTACTGCATCTGAGTTATATATAATTCAAACTGATTTACTTTAGATGGGTTTTGCAAAGTCGATTGGTAGTAGAAGGATATTCTACTTTGAAATACTTACAAGCACTCCTTGGGCTAGGTTATACGTGAAACTGACATAATCCGGTGAAAGTATACTCTGATCTCTCAAGAATGCCAGATTTTGTTTTCTAATCCGATGAAGCATTTCATCAGCAGACGATGAAGCGTTATCAGCGTTGGTCCCACTACCTGCAGTCGGAAGCGTCGAATCCACTGGAGAGTCAGAGCGTATCTCCCCAGTCAATGAATCCTTTCTGCCATCTAATCCACCATTACTTCCACTGAGAGCAAAAAGACAAGTGGAAGATGGTCTACCACTTGGAATGGGAGAAGCACGAAGGTGGTTGGAAGTCTGTCCCAAGGAAAGTTGTGGTTGACGCGTTACAGATGTGGTGTTTGTTGAATTGGAGTGGAGAGGTCGACTGAATTGAACTGATCGGTGGCTCCCTCGTGGCACAGGACTATGAACTAGGTCAACGGAAAACCGGGGTTTTTGAGAGCGTCCTTCGTCGACTAGAAGAAGAAATGAATAAATACCGAGTTGGTTTAATTTGTGTTATATGGGTCAAACGTTCAGTGAGTAAGTATACATGATAATGTGCATTGTTATTGTAAATTGAAGTTATGTTTGCTGCTTTGAGTAACACAAAAGTCATGCGCATTCATGCTAAGCTTTTAGTGTAACTAGAACGTTGGATCGAACTATCCCTTGAAGCCACTTATAATTTCTCCTTTTAAAATATGCTGAAATGCAGTGGGAGAAAAGATAGTGAAAAAGAAAACAAAACTGGTATCATTCACAAATTAGTGAAAAGCCACAACATCGGAAGTGTCTTCTCTGCCTCGGATCAATTATATTCAATGCTGCAAGGGGATGCTGGAATGCAGGCTGCAAACGTAACAATGCACTTGAAACTGAAAATGGTAGATAGGTCATGTTTCGGGAACATTCTGTGAGTATTTCTCTGGAATTGTACGCAATGGACAAGTAGGCAATAACTCTATAAACAAAAGGATATCGTGCAAATGCATTACTGTCTGTTAATTCAAACAAAATTCGGTATTTATACACGGCATATAAGTAATTAATTTTTCTTCAAAAGTTCAAAGAAAAACTCAGTCGAAAGAGCATTACACGAATGCAAGGAACTTACAGGAAAAGGACGATTGGCAGAATTTCAAAAATTGACCTTGTGAAGTGTAATTGTTTGAAAAGTTAAGAGTGTCCACTTTATTTAATCAGCAATTATAACACCTACTGATTTACAATTAACGTGAACCGTGTTTATATTCGTACAAAACAAACAGATTTAGACCTAAGGACTGGTGTGTTCAAATTCAAATATCACTTTCTTTTGATGTTATTATCCTCATTAGATTGGCATATAGTGGCGATTATACTTGCAGTTTAATGTGCTCAATTCAGCCCATCTTGATGTTCAGACAACCAAGGAGCAGTAAAATACGGACGTTCTGATATTGGTAAATTATACATTCATGACAGAAATTTTTTAAACAACTCCCTTCATAATCATTAGTAGGTCTATTCCTCCTATAAATATATAGTATCACTTAAATCAGTATTTGGAAAACTAACGTTTATGGTAAACGCGGGTGCGCGATAGACTTACTTCCACGTGGTGCACACTGGTCAACGTATACTCATACAGCAAAAAGTCTATAAATCGGCAGTTGACACCTCACTTTAAACTACCATGACCCAACTGTATGCCAAACTCCACTATTTCCACAGTATCCTCCTAACCTTACTCTCGACCCTTAGTCTGTCTCCCCTACATCTGCGCATCACTCTTCTGTTCCTCCTTTCTACTTTTTGTGACTTTGATGATCCTCCCCTCTGTGAAGCCCAAATTCAACTGACAGACTAATGATAACTATCAAAAAGCCTGTTATTCGATGTAAATGTTCATAGACGTTCTTATTAAGATAGCTTACGCGTGGAAAAGAGAGATTTTTCAAAACTGAGAGAGCTATGTCGATTTCGTCTTAAGCCGAGAGTATTTAGAGAGGATCGCTTCTTTATGGATGCCCCTGATGGGTGCCTCGAACGTTGATTATCCCCGGATTGCAAGCTATTGTAAGCCACTTGCGCAGAGGTTGTAGTAGGAACCCGTTGGTAGAATAGTAAGTAAGCACTGTAATTGCGTGTTCGTTTTTCTGGTGGTCGACCTTGAAACAGGCGCATAAATCAGTAAAATTTTAATTAAAGGCGTATATAACTCATTTTCCACAAATTATTTATTTTTTACATAAAAATAAATACTGTTAATACGAATTTAATTTATTATATAGATAATCATCTTTATGCTTACTTACCTTTTACTTGTGAAGCACTGACAAGTTTATGGCATTTTTGAATATAGGACTTATTTGTTTTAATAAAATAATAAATGGAAGTAAAGTATTAATAAAAAATGCACCTGGAGTTTCAGCGAGGTATGTCCCTCCAAAGCATTCTTGCTGAAGAAACTCATCTGTCATATCGACTTCCTCAATATAGGTGTCGTTGAATTTTAACCATCGTTCAGGTTGGCTTGCGTCTTTGCCAGTGGCGATATCATCTGCCCCTTGGGTTAGAGTATCGGCTAAAAGTTTACAAATGTGAATGACATATGGTACTTTCAGACATAGCGATATAAAGGTAGGGAATGCCATCTCTGCATATTAAATCGAAGGCGGAAGGGCGACTTACTTCTAACGAAATTGCGAATTGGATTTTGAAAATTATGTGGACCCAACATGGCGGTTATTGATTGCGATCTCTCTCGATCAAAGCCTTTATATCTGCAAAAGATGATCATCAAAATAAGTAAATAAAGTTAGAGTAATTTTAAATTTTAACAACCAACATTAGCACAGACTGTTAATCTCGTCTGAAATTTACAGTTAACTGACCTGAAATACACGTGACAGCTTTTAACCGATTTTTGCTTGACTACAGACAAACAATCAAAAAGAGGCATTCATTTAGACAGTAGAACTGAACAAAGTATTTTAGTTGAGAAATCTTAAGTTGCTACATTGACTACCACAGGGATTAAGTCACTTTTAAAGATCTATGATTATCATGCGTCAAAAAGGCGAACGGAATATCTTCTTAACCTTATTGTCAAGAAATGCGATATTTTTCTTAGAAAACCCGACTATACGTACGGTTCCATTCGTCCCCGATCTCTGATAAATGAGTAGTAATGTCCGGCATGTGCTTGTCCTGAATGAATGACAATTCCAGTTAACTCGTAGACAAAGCATGGCGATTGGGCATCAATGGACTCTGAACGCGAGGAAGGAAGTTTCAACAGAGAGGAACTGCCAGCACGAGGGGGGACTAATTCTGTAGGAATTAGTTGAGGCTCCTTGGCGCTTTCCTCCTGCTCATCTTCCTCCTAAATTGATTAAGAATTCCGTATGCCAAAAAATGCATTAGTTTTCTTTACTAATACCGACTTACATCTGGATCATAGAGATGAAAACCCATTTTTCTAGATTCTGTTGCTGCTTCCATGGAGTTTTTCTTTGCAGTGTCAGTGAAAAGATTCGATTGCATAGAAACGCCAGAAGGTAACTATAAGTAACAAGGTATAATTATGCGCTTTTTGAGCATTTAATTATATTATTACGTTAAAATGGGGTGCGCTATAGCCTAACTTCCACGTGGTTCTCCCTGGGCAACGTAACTCCATACAGCAAATAAGTCCATAAATCACCAGTCGATTTCTGATTTCAAATTATCATGACCCGACTGTATGCAATATTTATCCATTTCCACTGTAATCGCATCACCTTTTCCCTACCTGTGTGCCTGTCTGTATATCATATCAACGAATCACTCTCCTACTCTCCCCTATCAACTCCTTGTGACTTTAATGCTCATCTCCTCTATGAAGCCCCAAGTCAACTAAAGGGCTAATTATAACTAGCATAAAGCCTGCTATCTGAAAAAGATAAATAATTTTAAAATTGAAAGCTGCAGGCTGTCATAATAGATCATTAGCCTTCTCATTCATTTTGGAAAGAGTAAAGTGAGACGCGAAAAAAGCCTTTCTTGATTTTTACATTACCAATTTAGATTCCTTATGCGCGCTGCATTGTGCCTTGTGCCTATAAACTAAATGAAAGCGGACTATTTGGGACTTTGACATTGGTTGGTTATTCCCGTCACTAGATGTGCGTTGTTCGCTCCACCTCCGATTTGACTTACACGCTGAGAGACACAATAATGAAGTGCACTTTTCAAAGACTACTATTATATCCACAAGAAACCGGTTTATTTTGGATCGATAAATTATATCTTTTATCCACAGCTCTTTCGTTTGATAAAATATTGGAATGCGCAATCGGTTTAACTCACATACTTTCACCACCAAAGTGTTGATGAGAAATAACGTCGCCAACATTTCCAATGTTTTACTTTCGGAAATGTTTTTCTAGACCTTTGTTGGTGGATTATCTCGAAGTTCTTTTTACCAATGTGGAACTGTTCTGGGAAAGAAGACTTAACATATTGTAGTCGAGCTATTTAATGATTTTATGGGAAAAGATAAAGTAACCGAAACCTCTTAGTGCAGCATAAGAGGATTAAAATGATTGAAATAATCACAGTACTATTTAGGTGAATTAGATTCAATGAAATAGCTCGATTAACTTTGAGCCAGAGATTAAAGGTATGTATGGTTTTGCTTTGTCTTAAGATGACCAATTTCTAGAAGTAGCTTTTGTATCACTCACCAAACTCGGCAACAAAGCAACGATTTTAAGACCTTTAACAAACCCGCTTTAAATTTAAGATTCTGTTGAATTATCGAAGAGGAACATTAACAGACCACCCGAAATTAGTAGCAATAACTCCAACCAAAATAAAAGTTCATCAAATTTTCTACGATAATTCAATGAAGGCGGTTTTATAGAATCAAGGCTGAAATTTAATTAAAAAAAGCTGACCACAACAGCGCTATCCCCCATAAAAGGTGTCATATCCAACCGACGAGGAAAGGAGAAAGCCTGATTAGATTTTACCGCAACCTGTCTCTCCCAATCAAAGCCAAATCTCTTGAGTTGAAGGCAGAGAACGGGGGGAAGGGAGTTGAAAGTGAGACGCTTGAGGGTTCGCTGCTTCATTTGGCATCGCTCGCAGAAGTAGGCATTGTCTCCATCTAGGACTTCTTCTCGGGTGTATTGGCGCATTGCCTCCAGTAAATCTCCTGTACACACCGTCAGATTGATGGCCGAAAAAGACTGCTCTCGATTGTAGCTGAAATTATGAAAAACGAACATCTTCATATCAAGGGATGAAACGTCAACTGTAGTTTTATATCCTAAAATGCTCATAGTACGATTATCCTTCAGATGAGATTTCATTGAGATGCTCAATAACGCTTAAAAGAATTATCTTTTTCAGATCATTGTTAAATGCTTATTCCCATGTTTTGTTTATCTTCAATTTAGTAAACAACGACACTTTAAATATGGCCGCTAATTTATTGAACATTCATAGTTAGGCAAGAAATGGTAAAAAACGATATCTGTAATTCACAATTAAAAGGGAATTTCGAAGGCGTTATTTTACATAAGTGAACCACTTACAATTAGTCCTTTAGAAAATTTAGCTTTAATTTGTTCTTAAATATATTTATTATATATATATATATATATATATATATATATATTAAATTTCACCTCATGGCCCTAACCATCTATTAGATGAGCTGGGCTAATATCTGTACTTTGCGATAAAGTTAAACTACCCATTCTTTAATTATTAGTTTGCAAAATTTTGCCAAAAGTTTCCCGTTTTCGTTTAATTACAAGAGAATTCAACTTTTGAATGGAAAAGAAGTTAACTTGGAAACTGCAATCAGCAAATCATAAGAAATTGATTTCACGTTGTATTTCGTAATTTAACACAAAGAAGTAAATTTTTGAATGAAACAACTGTCAGATGTGCTTTAACTGCGACTTAAATGTAAACATCAAGGTTTCAAAAATTCTACATTTCACTATTATAATAAAAGTTTAAAATTGCATTTAAATTTTAAATAATCATAGCACCGGCGTTAAAAAGCGGTTACTTCGTTTCCCCAAAGGCAGTGATATTCTAAAATATACCAAAATACCATACAAAACTTTCCTTTTCACACTGGTTCATAAGAAAGCATTTTTAATGAAAAATGTTTTATCATTTTTAAATGAGTCAACATTCATTGCGAATCGATAAATACAAAGTCACATGAACGATGGACATCCATATTGTTTAATTCGGGCTAATAAAATTGATGACAAAATTCAACCTACCCACTGGGAGACCTCTATTAACACTAAATGAAATCGGTACTTATTAATGAATTTTACTAAAAGTTACTTTCCTTGAACAAGTATCTAATCAAAAAATTTAATTACATTTATGTGTCTAGAGTGAATTGTGTCCAAATTTACTAAGTGAATTATATGAGATAATTGTATTCAAAACAAGTATTTATTAGAAAGCACAGATTTCAAGTAATTAATTAATTAATTGCAAAATCTCCCTACCGATGGCCACAATCTTCGCAGTACATTGTATCCGAGAGGAGTCCATGGAACATCCTTGAAAAGAATGGCATGTCATTGAATTTCTGAAATAAAACATTAAAACAATTACCAAAGTAACTTAAAGCGTTACTAACCTCAAAACGTGTAAGTTGTTAAGCACCTTACAACGTTATTTTGCATCTAAATTATTGGAGACATGCACACGATACAATTCAGGGAAGGGATCATACAATTATGATTTTTTAACACGAGCTCTCCATCTGGTAAATATTGTACAACCCAAATCCATAGTCAAGTGCTTCCGTAGTCACTTCCTCTGTGCCTCTTCGATCACATTGTGCTCCAGGATTTTTTGTGCGCACCAATATTGAGTTAAAAAATTATTGTGAAGAATAATTATAATCAATATAATCTGTTTTCTCTCTTATTCAAAATGTCATACTTTTAATGAATCATTCGAACCAAATAACATGGTGTGAATTATTTGCAATAATGAGAAACATTGAGATACTAACTAACATTGATTAACAGCACAAAGTATATATATATATATATATATATATATATAAACCTGTATGAACTGAACTGTAGGGAATAATCGCTTAAGCAATAACAGAAAACAAAGCCACAAATCCAATGGTGATTTTGATTTTTCATTGTTAATCGTTCTTTGACTGAAATAAGACAAATTTAAACGATTTAATTTTCCATTAACCTTAGTTCTCAAAAAATTATTGACCGAAATACAAGCCTAGAAAGTAAAGCTACAAAAAAAACCAAGTTCTAGACACTGTCTTTCTAACTAGAAGTAAAATTCGTCTTAAAAATAGGAATTAATTATAAAATGCCTATGTCTATTTCAGTGGTAATCATGCCATGATATGGGAACCTTTTGTTCGCCTTCCCCCTCCCCCCCCCGACTTCATCATTCATCAAAATTTAGAAATTTTGCCAGGGTTTTTGTTTTAAAATTAAAAACAAATTTTAACCTGCCAGAATCAAAATTTACCTTAATTCCTTCATCGAGTTGATCGATCAGAGACTGGAAGAAGTCAAAGGCATCTTGTTGCTCATGGGGATCAATCGGAGTGTCCATATTCCACAATTTGAATGCATTCCAGAAATGTACTGGATCGTAGTACTGGAGTTGAGAGAATAGGAGATTCAAGAAGAGCTACAAGATCAATAGTATCTTGCAATTATCGTCTCTATAGTTAAATAGGTAACACCAAAAATCTATACCTCCTGCGTTTGGTATAAAAGACTATTTTCATCCAATTTGGATGTTGGAACATCAAGAATAGCCTCCGCAACGCCAGGCTGCATGAATAGCTGCTGAAGTACCGCATTCATATAGCACGTTCCACCGCCATTTCGAAGTCCAGTAAAGTTGCAAGCAGCTCGACCTCGAAGAGATGGTTTATAATCCCACATAATTGAAGTTGACGCTCCAGTATTACTGTCAGTGGCGAATGTCAGTCCTACAGAATCACGCCGATTCGCACCAGGTGAAAGGTTCATTGAGGAAGCTATAGAGTGTGACTGTCTGGATTCTTCTGGAAGATTCTGATGATGCAGTCGAACAAGGAGATTAACAGTCTAAAGAATGTGAATTACATTGTCAACTTGCAAAAAGAGGTACTTTATATTTTCAAATTCAAGTAAAGTTACACTCTCAAGGCTTTGAAAATCCATTCGAGCAAGGAAGAGGAGTAGCATAAAGGCCTCCTGGCGAGCGTTTCCATCCAATCTTTTGGACGGGGGCTGGAGAAGTGTGTTACCACGAATGGGTTTGTCTTCAGCGTTGCTTGTAGGAAGTGTATAGTATTCCTCACACATAGTGTTGGCGACTGGGAACATATAGTTGGTTATGAGAATAGGAACGAGATCTCTCATAAGGTGGATACAATTTGTCACCAACGTTGTCAACTTTGAATCGGAAATTGAGAGGGTTGATGATTGAGAAGTAAGATTTTGAGCGGATTTCGGAATTGGAGGAGGATCAGAACCATCTTTGTTCTAGATAAAAATTATTAAAGCTCTAAAATAACAGGATAAACATAAACATATAAAAAGGAAATTAGTAGCCTTTCAAAGAAACATATTCCTCTACAACTAGGACGATGTGAGTTTTAGCAATTTTCCCATACATACACACTTGTGCCACGGATCATACTTATCCTTACCTTCTTCGTTAGCTAATTATTTCTTTATCATTGTTTTACTATCGTGCACAAATTAACGCGGATAATATAAAACGAATAAAGACACCGAGAGTAACATTAAGGTTTCCATCAATATTTACTAAATTGGCGGTTCATTACATATACTTAACCAATAAGCAATCTTCAATCATCGAAAATAATTAACCTTTTCCTTCCTATTTCCAGCCAAAAGGAATGAAGGTGGCGCGAGACCACGACAACCGGTAATATGACGAGCGCCACTTCCCCCGCCCACAGCTTCCAAAACGGCAGTGCTCGAAAGTCCTGTTGAGTGACCTCCTGCAGAGGGAGTAATGCAGCCAGCACCCCCAGAACGCGATTGGTTGGCGCTCCGACCGGCCACCATGGCGATCAGCTGTATACAGGCCATTCGGAGGAAACAGAGGTGGCCATTGAGGAGGGCACAGTCTAGCATAGGCAAGGTGACATCGTCCCAAAATTGAGCCTTAGAATGCGTGTGAGCAAAGTCCTTGAACCACTGGATTTCACTCTGTTTTTAGTAGAACAAATTGTAAAAATAGTTGAAATATTTTCTTTAACATCTATATTAACGGAAGAAAATCCTTAACGACTACTTTCGAATAATCTATTGATTTCTTCACGAATTCGGTTCATTTTGACATACCATTTTGAATTATGAAGTTTAATTGAACTCAATGAAGGGAAAAACAACCTTTGGTTTAAAAATTGTTTAATTAAATAAACAAATTTCATTTAATTAATGATTTCCCTGGTCTCAATCACGCAGATTACAAAATTAGCCTTGACTTTATAGCTTCTTAGTATGTTTATTAACCTCTAGTTCTCAAAAATTTTGCAATTTTAATAGTAATATGGCGTATGAATAAGTTTTCTACAAAGAGATACAAAATATGTTTGTATGTTTGAAGATTCGTATCATTCTTTCCATATTTTTCATATAAGTGGCCACAAGTTTGACAGTGATTATCGAGCGATATTCAACCCTGTATAAAGCCAAGATCATCAATCCGTCTTTCTTTCTGATTTCCGCGATTTGTTTTAATTATTAAAACACATGGACCGCATTTAAACAAATCTAAAACGCCATACGATAATAAAGCAGACAACTTTCACCAATACCGAAAAAATACCTGGAAGATTTAATTTTCCCAATGCTCTGTGAATATTTTTTTGAACATTCACTACAAAAATTTGTATTTAATCATTCTACTGAACAAATAGTCACTTTACTCGATCAATACACATTAGCTCTGTCTGCTTCACTAGTTCTGGCAAAGGAATATTTGAATGAGTTCAGGAGAAAGTACAAAGAAATTGCGCATAAAACTCTTTGTAATCAAACCACCTTTTCGTTCCAATTTATTGTGTTTCAAACCGACAAATTCTCTGTGTGAACAATCCAAACCGAATGCTCATCGGAACACTATGTTATCTAACTCCATTAAGAAATAAATAACGTTATTAAAGCTTTTCCTTTGTGAATTTTTGAATACCCTAACGAATTTATATCTCTGAGCAATAGAATGTAGATTGAAAATAGGAAATTGTGATGATATTAAAGTACTTATTTAAACAATTGATAATATTCAACTTTTAGTATGCCCCATTCTGTTAATTGTTTCCTTAGTTTCCTGAGGCAACTGAATGCTCTTAGGCGAATATCAATAAAAACCTTTAATGGACAGATAACTACTAAAACAATCTAACTAAAAGACCATCTTACCTCGAAAATGGCCACGTGATTCTGTCCAGCATACTCTTCCAGACATCCCTCGTCTACTAAACCAAAGATGCGTCCTCTCAATCTGAAGAACTCCGAACAGTGCAGCATAATGTTCTTCTCTTCATTATCTACCAGTGTACTCAATTTATTCGTTGTCCAGAAGGGTGGAAGAAGAACTTTGCTGTTCGAAGACGAGGAGCCTTTCATCATTCCAGATTCCCGAGGAATGCGGAAAAGAACATCAAGAAGAATATCAATGTATGCGTTCTTTCTGGCCATTTGGAGGGAAAATTGGTCAAAACCGTAGGGCGGTGGACTGGCAGAATGAGATGTTTCCCAGGCAAAGAGTTGACAACAGGGCTCCACCCCAAATGACGTGGTTATTGACTGGTGTTGATGACCAGCGAAGAGATAAAGAAGCTGTTTTAGTTGTTGACACGTCTCTGTGCGAATCCTAAGAGTAAATAAGAAGATATTTGAACTCGAAAATTGAGTAACGGCGTTAGTGCCTACAAATAAGCAGTAATAAAGAAATTTATTGAGTACAAAAAAACCCCGTTGACTCTCCTTCAATTCCATAATAGAATTGTACGACAAACTCATAAATTTATCGTATCGTAATTTAGGATTTATAATCCGAGATTCCACATATTAAACTTTGCAATGAATTCTTCTTTGCTTTACTGATAAAGCTTGAAATGTAATTTTTACATGTCTGGTTCAAATACATAGAGGAGTTGCAAAAAGGCCTATTCACCAAATAGATAAAAATGTAACCTCCAGCAAAAATTTAATTGCTTCTAGAATATTTCATTGAGTCCATTGGAGAAGACTAGTTTTTGTCATTTGAGTATACTCATAGCATGCGCTATAAATTGATTAGCAAGGTAGAAATGATTAAAAGTTCTACTCAATGCTCCTTCCATTCTTTCCTAAAAGAATAAAACAAATAATAATTGTATTATTACAATAATAATGGTAATATTTAATTACCTGAGAGATGGAGAGGTGACTAGAAGTCGAATGATCGAGCCTCTGAGATCGGGCATCTTCACAAATGGACACATGAAGAACGATGAATAGGAATAGACACATTGGCACAAGAGTCGCGTGCTTTGTACAGCAATCTACAAAATTTACAAGTGAAGAAATGTGGGATAAGATACATAAGTCCAATTCGTGGATTCCAATACGAAAATTATTGTTGGTAACAGTTCGGGAAATGACAAGAAATGCTGCTACACTAAATACGGTATGCGAATTTAAAAGGTTTGGGGATTTACTAACATTTCATTTTATGCAAAAAATCCTCAATTATTAACTTTAGGAAAACAAAGTAAATATAATAGTGAAATGTGTTAAACACTCCCATAGAAATGTTCCAGATCAGATTTTGCTGTTTAGATGGCGGAAGCCCGAGAAACGGTAAGGCAGAGAGGTGAAAAGGGCTTTGCTTCATCAGGTTCATGGTAGTTAAGCCTTTGTGAAGCTGCTGGAAATTGAATCACAGTCTATGCCTCAATTAATCAGTCTATTCTCATTTGCGGATTGAATTAATGTCAGTTGTATTTAACTCCATATGTCTAGATTTTAAATTACCATATTCACCGTGTGGGGTGAGCAATAGACTTACCTCCACGTTGTGCATCCTGGGCAACGCATACTCATACGGCAAAAAGTCTGTTAACCGGCAGTTGACTCCGAACTATCACGACCACTTTGATGTTCCTTTCCTCTGTGAAGACCGAAGTCAGCTAAAGGGCTAATAATAACTACCGAAACGCCAGCCGTTTGATATAAATAATTATTCACCGTGTATCAAACTATCAACGTTTCTTTATATGAAAAAGCTAAGTAAACTGGAGATTCAAGGTGAATTTGAAATGTGAAATGAATAGGCATTAACGCTCTGAAGGGTAAATCAAAGCACACACATAAGTGTTATGATGCAAGTCTGCTACAGTCTTTCAGAGGGTAAAAGAAGAGCACACATGGAGTCAGCCCCTCCCTACATCACCCCCCCCCCCCCCAACTAGTCTTGAATATCATATTCGAAACTGCATGCCAGACACTGGAGAATGTAAGCTAGAATGGTGGGTTAACACCCGGGCCCCACTCCAGTCGTTTAAATTAACGCAACTTGGACCGAATCAGAACTTGAGTTGATATTAAAGTCACGGATCAAGTAAATTCAATGACTACCTTAAATTGCTTACTCATTACCCACTAAAACACAGGAGACTTAGAAGTGAAATTTCCGAATTAAAATCCAGGGCCATGTAATGCATGAATTTAATTGCGAAGTAATATCAACTGTTGCAATACTGTGGATATGAAAATTCCGCGAAATATGACATCTGTTGAGGCGTAAAAGCTTATGTCGAGGCAGATACTATTCTTAGATTACTTGAGGAAGAGGGATGTTCTTCCTCAGGAGAAAATACTTTTTTTCTGAAACTCCTCCTTTTCCTTGGCACAGATTTTTTCTAGCGCAATACTGAAGTAAGCACAAATTTCAGGGAGTGTGTCTCTGGCAGACACATCCCTGAAGTATTCTCAGTGCTTACAATTTATGCTACGTATATCATATAGGCGACTATTGGTCACTTGACAGCTTAGATATCGATCCGGTGATAACGCAACCTGTCTTTCCCCCTTCTTCAAATATTGAACCATTTACCTCAATAACCATAATATCATTTCACATCATTTCCTTGCAGTAAGTGTATTCCACAATCTCGATTTTAGAAATAAAAGAAGGATTTAAACCAAACCATTTGTCAAATTATTTCAGCCATCTACTGCCCATTTTCTGCTAACTTTTCTATGCATTCATCATTCAGGTAGAGGATGATCATTCCTCATTCCTCAACAACCACCACCAATTTCAGATAATTGGTTAATAAATAGGTAACAAGTGGGTGAGTGGAAATTACCTCGACATCCTGACACGTAAGAGCATACGAAGTTGAGCTGGTCAATGGATCTAGAGCGTTAGCAACCCCCGCATGACTTTCGTTTATGGGCAACAAGCCTCGACGCTTCTGTTTCCTTTGAGTATTCGAACTATTCGTGCCTCCTTCAACGCTGTGAGAGAGACAATCGCCTGGTTGTCCATCGCACGCGTTAGTCGCACTAGCCAGGGCTGTGTCCATCAACACGGAGAGCAACTTGGGTGCGAATTCGGGTTGCATCAATGTTGAGATTGAACTGTAGCTGGATGAGAAACTTGATGACCGCGAGTCTACAATAAGTTGGAAAATAATGAATGCTAAATTTCAAAAAACCTTGGTACAATTAACTACACAACTGAATGTGTGTGACCTTGGGCTTAACTTGTCCCCCACTTCAACACCAAAAAATGTGGCCCCATTCATATGAAGCCCATACTGCATGCGATTCTGAAAATGTGAATCGCTTCAGCCTCTCATCCCTGTCATACTACTATTGGCATCTTGACAGTTAGTCACTTTATGCTAGGCGAGGGAATGTGGCGATTTGGCCTTAAGGAGTCAGCCGATTAAAAAAATGCCTTCAAATATGCCAACAACCTTTTTAAGTCGGAAAGATGTTCTGGAAATTTTGTCCATCTATCTCCATCCTATTTGCTAAATAGGTAGGGTATGAACTAACTATTCAGGGATCAATTTTAAATGTTCTTTCACTTAGACGAAATTGTGTCCATCGCGATTCATTTTCCTTCTTGTGTATTAAGGGGGGGGG
>UZAE01012029.1:24501-47655 GCA_900617975.1 Rodentolepis nana
GGGGGGGTGGGGGGTGGGGGGAGGGGGTGAAACTGTACAACGAAAAATCACTGTCCAACCTTCTTAATGCAAGGTCTGTGCTGTTTCTAAGATGTGGAAAGTGATAGGATGCCAACAGGCAGCGCCTTGTCTAGAGATAAGTAATTTCCGCAAGTGTTTATTTGGACATCTATCCTCTTTATTAATATATGGACGCACGTCACTTCAATAGTTTGGTAGCTATTCAAGACGCGGTTAGTTATCTGTCAGGCGGTATTAAGACTTTTAAACGTACAGGTATGTTGTATTAATATAAATATTCACTGTTTTTTTGTTTTGAGTGAGCCAATTTCGGTTATTTCATATTTTGACCAGTGCGCACTTCGACCATAATATCAGAAACCACACCTCCTAGAACTGTAAGTTAGGAGAAAAGCCTTGCCTTCCAAAGATAATTGGAGGAATGTATCGAATATAACCACTTAATCGACATCAATATTTGGCAATGATCGTTGTATGAACCGAATCATTTTGGGTTTGTGTTGAACACCTTAACTGAATGGACGGTAAAAATAGCACCCCGGCGAAGAGTTCCAATTTTAGGATCCTTTTAAACTTACTGGACCCAATACCATCCACTGATCCAAAGGTAGAGGGATTGAGAAGGGTAGCCAGAATCTGAAGGGCACAGTGTTTAATCTCCCTTGAGATCCAGGCATCCGACCTGGAGGCATCAGCGATTATCGCTGCAGGGGTCGGTGGAGCCTCTTTGGGGAGCACCATTCGGGCAAACATCCCCGGCATCAGAAGCGGTCCACGCTCCTCTGTCTTCACAGTGTCTTCAATCAACTGCTTCCTGAGAACAACAACCAGAGACTCTAACCAATCATTCTTTTCGTAGACCTTGTCAAGTGTTGCTGAATCCTCACCTGGAAAGAAAATGTGCATAGATTTTACAAAGGTGCATAATAAAAATTTAAGTGGATAGCTTTGTCACTTGCATGAAATTTCTTTTGACTTTGATCTACTACTGCTATCACCTCCAATAAACCATCTCATTTTGTGTTTCTTTGGTTTTCTATTCATTTCTGGAGAGGGTGGACATGAGGTTGAAGCATTAGCAACGTGTTCAATCATAGAACTCTTTGAGGGGACATTGAGACAAATTTCTGATGAGATTAAGGCCATGCCAGATGTTGCCGGTCTGACTGCTTGGGTTGGGGTTGTGCTTGTGCTTTCACCATGACTCTCAGTTTGCAATGAATTATTATCTTCAAGTTCAGGTGGAATGGTATGGTTGGGTGAATAATGAAGAATTTCACTGCGAGAGACTTCAGAAGAGAGAAGAATTTTGGAAGAAGTATTCAGACCTGTGTTCGGAGCGCATTCCCACCAGGCTGAAGATTCACGCGACACAAAATGACTGCTTAGTATCTAAAATAAGAGGAAGGAGCATAATTATAGAGCACAGTGGCACGGGATCAACCGTATATTTCAGCTCGAAGTTAAGAGTTCCAATTAGACAAAAATAGTGAGAAAGAAGGTTTTCAGTTATTTTTTCCCATTTTGGGGTAATAAAGACACTCAATTCCTGAATAGCTATATCTAAGCGTCTTGTCTTGTATAACTTACCAAATAAGGCTCGTTTAATGCCGTTTACGATTCTCGATTACTTATTGATTTTAATGCCTTAGCGGCAGACCACACTTCGTAAATATCTGGCATTCTATTCCACTACTGGCACATGACTTCCGTGTCACATTTTGTTTTAGCCTCTTTGTTCACAAATTTTCTTTCAATCTGACAAAGCACTATCCTGGATTTTGTTTAATTTATACACCCAGATAGTGAGGTAATTTTAAGCTGAAACGCTCATAAACTCAAGGTCAATTATTAATGTATCCCTACTCCAGATTTCTTTCATTTACATTGTTCTCTACAGCTAAGCCCAGTAATTACTTTATTCTTATATTTTTTACAAGCGAATGGTGCAGTAAATTAAAACAAGAAAATCTCCGCGTATTCAAATGAGAATAGTCTTTGAGAAGATGTTTCCTCCAGTGTTTGTTAATTTCTTCTAACTTCAAATACTGAAGTGAATAAGCGATGAAGAGAGAAAGACAGTATTTGGTGGTAAGCTCGCACAAGTCTGCTGATAGCTCTGCTTTAAGAACACAAAGTGAGCAATCGGAAATCGTACATCCCTAACTCCAAAAACAAATTTTCAACCAAAATTAGTTGTGATTGTAAGTATTCTTTCCATAACGGGAAAATGTGCACCTGTTTAGCACAAACAGATTTAAGTTAATAAAGACACCAGCCGAATTTCATACCGAAATTTAAACCAACGAAGTCATTTCAAATGCTCAAGCAATGTGGGTCTCAAGGACAAAGAAGGGTCAACCACATCTTAATTTAGGCAGAAATTGTTCGGTTCAGTGCTTTTTACAAATCTCTGAGTCGCCATTCAAACCATAACACTAAAAGAGAATTTCGCTTTAATGAAATCGATAATACTCAAAAAGGGTACTGAAAGAAGATGCCACCTGAGTAAGTCCTAATTACTCAAGGTTGTATGCGTTTTGAAAGTGTCTAGATAATGAATGGCTAATACCCTGTAATTAAGCACGAACTAGCGCAGTGAAATTACATCAGAAGTGCTCGTATTTATGAGACATCAGTTGACGGCAGCTAGCCACTGATAATTACTTCAACTGAACTTGCTCCGACCCAGCAGGAAGAAGACAGAGAGCTGGCAAATCAACTTCGATTCAATTTTCATGAAATATTCAGCTAATATTCATGGGTTCAACTGATTAACCATTTCATTCCTAGCCTAGAGCATAGAAGAACGACTGCGAGAAACTATACACCTGCATAAGATCAACTGTAGAACATGTTCGGCTTTATTGCCACTTACTTGTAGAAGGTAAAGTAGCCTAAATTGTGGAGCTTTCACCAAGATCTGGGGAGTACAAATCATCGAGGAAGCAAAGGCACCTGAAGCTGATTTCATACTCCCTTTTCCCGATTTCTCTGAACCATGAATTCCATCCTGTTGGTGGTAAGTGGGAAGGCAGTACAATAGCAGTCGTGTCATGTGCAATAAATTTGGTCCATTTTGTGCCGATCCAGTCTCGGCTAGATTATTCTCCGCAATGCCGAACAAGGACTCATACACTGATCCATTTGCTGAAAGCATTAAACTAGGAAGATTAAATGGAGCTAGTACGGCATTCAGATCTCCTGAATTTCCAGATCCTGTTGAATTCGGCGTGTTCTGTCTATCAATATGCATGAAGGATGACTTTTTCGATAGAGATGAGCCTGATGGAGCTGGATTTAATACACCTGAAACGTGAAGCCTTCCACTAGCACTTGACTTCATTGATGATCCAGAAGATCGACGCAGGAGGCCGTCAGAAATATTTGAAGTACTCCCATTGGTGGTACCATGTGAATCAGAATGTGGATGAAGTCTGATCAAAAGGGTTCTTCCAGTTTGAAATCCCAATTCTCCAATCGCCTCTCGATCAAGTTTATGTCCAAGAGGCGTCTCACTTTTAGGGTCAGATAGAGGGGCCTGACGATTCCGCTTTGTTAATTCGTGTAGACCACTGACACCAGGAGGTTTAATCGAATCAAGAGAAAGGACTTCTGAACCGATTGCAAACTGGGTTGTCGTATTTGAAATAGCGTAAAGACACACGGGGATGATTAGAGCGACAAGTTTTCTAACAGACGCTAGAGTAGCATTTGAATGAACGATAAGAACTGGATTCTTGAGGTAATTTGCTGTCACATCGCTGAGGCAGAGATTGAAAGAGGTCATGTGACAACGGGCGGTTAGAGGCAAAGTCGAGGAGATCAGTAGCTGACCGGATGGACTGAAAACTCGTAGTGGAATTCTCATCTCCCAGCCTCGAAACGACATGTAATGCGGCTTCCAACAGCTTGGTGGTTCATGTGCTCCTATTAGCTCATCCTGAAAATCCCAGATAAATAAGAAATTTTATTTACAAAATACTACATCAGCAAAAGTCACCATCAATCTGTGAAACAGATTGCAAGTTCTCTCTTTACGAATTTTAGCTGTCAGTATTTTAGAATAGTTTAGTGGGAATTTTTAACATTTCCAGAGGCCTGTCAGGGAATCAACTCCCCTAATTCGTTAATTAGCACTTGAAATTTCTGGGAACCACTCTATTGGTACCCTGCTATTGTTCGGGTGGACCTAAATCGTGGTGTTGTAAGAAAGCACAAGTAGATTCAATAGGGCTGCCAGAAGAATTGAAAGTATCTCTACCCTCCCAATTTACAAACTTGCACATTTCAACAAGTACGTCTTCTTCAAGTAAGAACTGAAATAGAAATGCATGTAAGCTGGTAACCTATATTAGGTGATCATCAAAGGTGAACTCCAATCGAAAGCATATGAACTCGTACTAATAATATTGATTAAATAGAAGTGGACATTGCCCCTAACAGGAACGGTCCTGCTACTAACTAAGCCTTAAGCTTTTAATATTCTTTAAATTTTAAGTCATGGAATAAATCTCCATCCATTAAAGTAAATATTCAGATCGTATAAAAGGCTGCTAAATTAGCTCGCCTTTTTTCGCACTTATTTCAAATCGAGTCTACTTTCTATCTATTGACCACTACCAGTTCCACAAAAAACTAATCAATAAAAATAATTGTTTGTCATAAAATGGTCACTCCTCCAAGATTGGCTTTTACTTTACATGAGAATAGCTTTTTCTTGCAAAGTAAATTAATTTAATCAATTTTTACTGTTTCCTACCTCGGCGTTTTCAATGTAGGAGAAAACGATGTAGAGTAGGCGATAGAGAGCCAATCTCGAAGTCTTACTGAGTCGACATCGCGCAGAGGCGGCAGCTTTAGGACCAACCAGGAGAGAAGCCAGAAATTGACCTGTGTCAGCTAGGAGTGAACGAAGACTGGGGTGAGTTGAACGATTCATTGTGGCCAGTTGTTGACCCTCCAATTGAATTCTTTCAGAATGATTGGTGTATGATGGTGATGCTGCTAGATTTATCTTACAAGTAGAAAAAAAAACATTTATTTGACCATCCCAATTATCTCAATCCAAACATGCCGATATGATAGGGAAAATCTGTTCTTGACATTCCACTTTGCCCCAATTCTGAAGTTAAAACCAAACGAAGACCCAAATGTGATTGAAGTTGAGTAAAATTAGATACATATGTAATTTTTTCATAACAATTAACAAAGTTGAATATTGAACTAGTGAACTTCGGGGGGGGGGGGGTTCAGGCAAATTAATTATAAATAGACAGTCTATGGCAACTTCCAATCAAAAGATAGGCATATTGCGAACTACCGCATGCAATTCAATTAGCCATAATTGCCAACGGATCATTGGCTACGATCGCTGTTGACTCAGACAAAAGTGGAGTTGGTGTACTTCTGCGAACATTTATTGACCTTAAATTGAACAACTCCTCGGGTAAGAATCCTTTCAAAGAAATTGGCTATTGAAGATCAAACTAAGGCTGGTCAGTGGTAGTGCTATTTGTCTGTCTTAGCTGGACAAAATGCCCATTAAAGCGCCGCTTCCCACGAAGAAGAGACGGAGAGAAAAAAATTCTAAAAACAAGAGTGATGGAAGCCATTCCTTTCTCCTAAGTATTCTTTACGCCAACCCACTGGAATTTAATAAGGAGAATGCCCAAATAGACTTTGAAAAAAGTCATTGGCTCATTGTCAATTACGCAAACTCAGTTCATAAAGAATTTTGAACAATTTTGAGAATAGCATCTCGTAATTAGTTATAGTTATTAGATATCCACTTAACGGCATTGGCCTCTAAATATCATTTTTCCAAAATAACCTAAAATATAAAAGCAGTTAGACAACGCCTTTTTTTAAGTGGGAGAAAAGGTAAAAGGTTGACTTAACGGTTTTGCGTCGAAATATCAAACCCTTGAAGTTGAAAAACAATGTGAAACAAGGTTAGATTAACCAAATTGATAATTTCGTTTGTTTTTTCCTTAAAATTACTAGCACAAGACACTTTTCCATTAATTTATAGCCATAACACTGGATTAAAATTAAAAGTTCAATTTTATTGGACAACACAAAGACTTACGAACACTAGTGTGCACTAGATTAATAAATTTTACAATTATTATAATTACCAAACAAGGTGAACTAGGTTGAATAATTTTAGTAACTTGACCATGTGAGGGAATTCGTTTTCATTTGACAATATCACCAGGAAAAGATGACGAATTATATCGTTGACATATTATATAACGGAGTTAACACACCGTCCACTGAATGTACATCAATAAGTGTGCCACTCGTGAACACAGGCCAATGAGATGATTGTGGGAAAACGCTTCATGGTTTCGTTTTCTACCTGCCTGCATAATTAATCATTTGTTAGGGAATTAAATAGACCAACGGTTTAATTCCTTATATATTAGAAAATAAAGATAACAGTAAATCCGTAAACTCAAATTCAAAAATTTTGCCCCATCTAAAGAAAATTGGATAATCAATTCATTGAAATTGCCAGAAAAGTTCCCTGTCCTTGACAAATTTGACAAGGCTTGTCTTCTTTAGGCTGAGGGTTTTCTGTCTTAAATTTTGGCTTAAAATCTGCTGCGAATACTCAAGCAGTAATTTTGGACATCCCAAAACTCTGGTAAACGGAAACAAAAAGTCAATTCTCACATTAATCAAAATAAACCTTTAAGACAGTCATTCGATTTCTAACTTTTAATATTTAATACGCGGGGTGTGTGATACACTTACCTCCACGTGGTGCACCCTGAGCAACGTATACTCATACGGCAAAAAATTCTATTAACCGGCAGTTGACTTCTCACTTCAAACTACCATCACCTCACTGTATGTCATATTCGACTACTTTCACAGTGCTCACCTCACCTTTTTCACTCTACCTTTGTGTCTGTCTCTTTTACATCTTTGAAATACTCTTCTATTCCCCCCCCCTCCCCCTGTCAAATTTTTTTCACTTTGATGTTCCTTCTTCTCTGTGAAGCCTGAAGTCAACTAAAGGGCTTATGATAACTATCAAAATGCCTGCCATTTGATATAAATTAATACTCTTAGAAATCAAAATGCCTGCCATTTGATATAAATTAATATTTAATACGGGCTCAGAAGGAATCATATCCACCATACGACTTTCCCTCTTTCAAAATTGAGTCAAAATGTTGAGCGCGTCTGATAGCCCAAAAGGCGCAAAATCTGATGGTGCTGTAAATTGGCAGGAAAAAACAAAAGCAAAACGAGACAGTTAAAATCTTGATTATTTTACATCTAACTTATCAATTCTAAAAAAACAAAATTTGGAGTGCCTAGAAAGTCGTTGAAAATTGCACATTTTTTATTAATTTTAAACAGCGAAAGCAGAGATACGTGCATTATTGAGCAAATTAAACATAAGTGGCTTAACTTACCTCGATTCGCTTTCGACAGTAGTCGAAGAAACGTTTGTGGCAGCTCTCCGGGTCTCGCTTCAGTTTAGCTGAAAGTTGAGACCAAGAGATGAGTAGCAGGAGTTTTCTGGCTTTATGAATGGCCTGACGACGATTGACAACTTGAGCCTCTGGGAGTATTTCTGTCAAAGCTTCAGCGTTGATCTTTACGTCAATATGAGAGCTCACTTTACTAATAGACGGTGTTGTAGAAGCGGCAACTTCATGATTGTCAAGTGATTTGATTGGTGGTGGCAAAGATACGTAAAGATCCCACAGAAAATCAACACCAATTAGGTCCATCCTCTCGACAGTCTTTTACGAGAGAAATACATATTTAGTTTAGTACAAATTCCATTCTAGAAATAACATGAATCAGCATTCGATGATAGATCACAGTCATTCACATCAATCGCTTGAGTTAAAGGAAGAATTCAAATGTAGTTCGGGAAAAAGGCAAAAGAATAACTCCCAATGCCTTTTAAGAATTTAATTTCGGTAAACATCTTGGGGCCATCTTGATGAGGAATTGGCATTCAGCAACTTGCATTTCATACATGACAAACCACTAACTGGTTGAGCAACGATAAACACTGAACTCGTAACGTCTCGCCTTACATACGAGTACTTTTTTACCTGTTTCAGGAATGGAATTACGACATACCTAATTGCCAAATTCAACAGAATATTTTTAGAATTTTTACAAGTATAGCTACTGAGAAATGAGACAATTATTCTTACTTTTCCGCTTACAGTGAAAACTCAGTAATTCCCATCCCATTAAAATAAAAGCTCATAAAGCGCTCGTCTTAGGTGGAAAGTGGCATCATAGAACTCCCATAATAAGATAATCGATTTCTGTCAGAGACGGTGAGTGTGGTTGTCAACGCTAATCGAACCATTGTCCCCTAACATGACAAATGAGTATAGTGACTAATGCGTCACCGATGAAATTTGAAGGTCACACCAATGTTCCAATAGTGCATTATTTATTCGCCTATGAGATTGAGATAGGTATCACATTTGTTTATTTTATAGCAAAAAATTGTATGAGAGAGTCAGCTTTAGCTCTTTTTGATATTGGGTTGTACCTTCTCAATGGTACCCTGTACTATGGTTAACCGTCATCACATTCATAATGCATTCAGTCAAACAATCATTAAGTTAAGAGATTGAGAGTGCTACCTCAGTGTGGATCTCACTTAATAATTTGATCGAGACGTAGCTGGTGTCTCATGAATCATCATGGCTTTATTTATTTATTTATTTAGGGTTTCATTCATGCAATAATTTGAACATCATTAATTCCATTTATTGGTCCTTCTCTCGAACCCATTTCGATGCCAGTTGACACTATTAAACTTTGTGGCTGCCTCAATTTTCCACAGAATCAAAATTTATGGATTAGTAAAGAAAAGAACAACCAAATAACTCGCGTCAATATACAATTTTTAATCTAATGAAGTTAGGGCAATACGAAACATCAAACTGTCCCAAATTAGAAAATCAGGATTTGTTTTGAGCGATCACGTGGAAAAGAGTGAAGAAAGAATAGCGTAGAAAGAGAACGGTTTGCAACGTTAATAAATTTAAAAGTTGAATAAAATACATTTAGAGAGAATTTTTGTTTTCAAAGTCTTGGCTTGATGACAATTAAAGATGCGTCAGAGCGGATGCGCGATTTTGAGCGAGATCGAACAGATCTATGAATGGAAGTGAGTAGGGGTGTTGCAAGCTCTCTCTCTCTCCCCCCTCTCCCAAGACAATTAACACGGAACAAACCGAGAGAATTAATTTTCAGATGACTTTGTGGATTTGTACCCACTTACCTTCCCTCCCATGACTCAAAGAGATATTTCCTCCATTTCCTTAGAGACCAATCCTTGCGAATTTTAAACAATGTGATTTTCCTAACAGGGACACACTATAGCCAGTCAAATTCGTGTTCTCCCTCGCCCCTTCGACCACTACCGTTAATGCCCTCTAGAACATTCGAAAAGCAGCGTAAGAGAAGGGAATTTTCCTCCTATGAGTTGTTATATTGTGGTAATCCATCTTGCAATACGATACAAACTTACACTTATCCAAAAATTCAATAGAACTTACCCAGCCATCTTGGCTCGTCTTAAGTCGGCCCTCATTGAGATTCACTTTGACAAAGAAGGATTCAAAACATTGAAACCCTACAAGATAAGAGAAAACATCGATAACATATTTCCCCAGGATGTAATTCAAAATATGAAATTGAATTAACCTTTAAAGGTTTGGATGCTAGTTGGTGGAAGTTTTATAATATTCTTGGTAAATAGGCTGTTTTGAGCATCACTTTCAAGAAGATCAATTGCTGAGGAGAACCAGAGAAGAGTTTTCTGCAATAATAGAAGTGTCAAATTGTGTTTAGTGAAGTTGAAAAAAAACATCTATTTTCTAAAATATGTCCAGTAGTTGCGACAGCTTACTTCTACATCAAAATGCGCGCCACCAAAGTCATTCACAAGAGTATCCCAAATTCCTTGAGTCCTATCAGTGGATAGGTGAATATCCGCCGTGCTTAGTATATAATGTAGAACAGTCAAATGTCGATTGACCACCTTGAGCAAAATAATAAAGAGAAGGTAACAAAACCATCAAATAGACAAATCTACGCAAAACTCATCATTTACAAGTAATTTCGCTTCCCCAGCTAATGGAGGAAAAGGATGAAGCTGATCGACTTTTATTACATAGTAATAATAATAATGAATAATGAAATTCTTATTCTGGAACGCGAACTGCTCATCCAGCAAATATGAGAGACTCATCGGCACCCTGACACTGCTCTCTGTGTCTTTTTTACCCCCCCCCCCTCCCTCCTCACACCTCATCATTTATTGAACTTTCTACTAACAAGTTTCATTTGTTTGCTGCAATTATTTGGAGTTAAAAGTCAAAATGCAGTCTTACAGCTTTCCTCTATTGGTGACTGTGGGCGATTATTCGAGTGGTAGGTTATTTGGTTTCATAAAATTGGATTTTTCGTTTAACCCGCCTGGGAGGATTTTTGGAAAACCACGGTAAAATTGTAACCTTTTTGCACTAAAGTGGCTAAATTGATTATACCCGAGGATTTAAGGTATCATGTTGCCGGTGTGATTGTCACCACCTCGCTACTAAACATAAAAATGTATTTTCAATGGGAATTTAGTAAAGCGAAAACATATCAATAATCAATAACAGCAGTCAATGTGAGTAAGGAATACAGTCACTACACACAATCAAGCCATTGCCTTGTTTATGTATTGTTGCAATATTGATTGAACCTATAATTGATCACCGGACTCACATCACAATTTTGGGCGCTGATTCCATGTTCATAGCTTGACGATTTTGAAATAGAAGGAGCGGTCCCGTGCTTGGCAGTGGTTGCGTGTTTTTGAACCCGATGGAGGGAGTTGCAAACTGTGTCGATGAGGGAGTGAGTCTTGTTCAATTCACGAAGGGCATCCTGTAAAACAAGAGTCTAGTCATTACCCAATAAATACTGCTGGAATGTTTCCTGAGTAGTTGAAAAGTAGCTTTAGGTTGAAATAGAACGACTATTAGAATAAAAGAATAAAATTTTTCACTAATAATGCTATCATTAAGCTCAATAAGCCAAAAGAGCACAACTGTAAGTTAAGAAGTGATGAAGTGGAGGGGAACATGAAGACACTGAAAGTGAGGGCGACGGAATTCAATCATCACGATTCGCTCAGTGGATTGTAGAGAATGCTTGCCAATCATGTTCAATACCTATTGACCAGGTTTCCTGATCAAGATGGATCAGAGTAACCACTTCAATTCCTGTTTTCACACCCAATGGTGGGAACTCAACAGTTTACATTTTAGTAATAGAAAGGTAAAATTAAACCATTTTTATTTTTATATTAATATTATTGTTACTTACTCGAAAGGATTTAAAATTTTGATTACAATTTGACAGGTTTAGTCAGCGCAGCTGGATAGAAGAAAGACTTAATTTCTGATTAAAGTTTTAACCAAAGTACTAACACTGCTTAAAATCCGTCTCTAGCAAAACCAACTTATATTTCATTTTTAATTTGTTAAAGGTAATGAAAAGTGGATTTAAAGAGAAAAATAAAGGAGGGGAGGGGGGGGGGGGGGGGGGGGGTGCTAGGTGGATAAGCGCCATTTCCGAAAATGCTTCATTGAAATGCAAACGGCAGGATTGGTATCCTAAATAGAGGACAGCAACAAATATTGTTGTGCAATGCGAAGCCAGAAAACGGGAGCATTTTGAAAAAAATGTTGCTCGTACGATTAATCCCATACTCCCAAAGGTAAAAGCAAAATGCAACAAGATGAGTGCTGTGTATATACTTTTACACAAAATGTTGTTCTTATGATTAAATTATTGCCTCTTTTCTAAATGGACCAAGTTACGGGGACCTAATCAGAAACATTTGAACACTGTCAAAGGCTAGAGAGAGGTGTAAAAGATGTAGAGAATCAAGACCAGCACAATATAGCGACCAAATACTTTGGCCACCCTACTTGACACATCGGATCACTTCATCATTAGGTCAAGCAAATTCTGAAGGAACTCCGTATTAGGCCAAGCAGAAGTTTGTGCTGGTCAGCAGACTTTCATGAAAATATTCTGTTCACCTTTTATAAGAACTTCTGTCTTAGTACGCCCATGGTGAGGCACGAAATGAGTTCATAAGTTATACTCTAATTAAATCAAGTTAATTGAATCAATGTACAATTGAAATTAAGTAAGAAAAGAAGAAAGTAAGTAATTTCGAAGATACTGAGACTTCCGTATTCTTAAGCATAGGACTAATGCTGCTTTAGACCCTGGTGTTCAAATAGTTTTTCTTGACTCTCAGGATGTTCCAAACTTCCCCATATCAAATGTTAAAGCTAGCACCCATAGTTTCAGTGGAATTGCAATAACAATGACAAATTAGAGGGAATTGCTTAAATGGGAATGGTCAACTTCTCAGATCAGTTCCACTTGTGTGTCAACCTCAAAATCTTTCAGTTCCTCCATTCAGTTGTCCGTTATGCGTAGAAAGCAAAAAAATAAATCACTTCACGCCCCAGGAATGAGCCACTGTTATTTCCGGGTGCATTAACACCATCCGATGCTATCGAGTCTCTAGCGCACAACTTCACCCACCTTTCTTTTTACTGACAAAAAAATGATTTTTTTCAGTAAATATTTTAAAGCATTTATTTTTGCGCTTTCATTAGCTGTTATCTTCAAACCCTCGGGCAAAATGAAACTTTCCTTTGCGCCTTAATTGACTTAAACTAGATGGTATGGACTAAAAGTGGGCTATTCAAACAACTTTTTTTCTTAGTGTTTAAAAATACTTAATTTTAAAAGAATTTCATTTACTCCAACTTATCAGCTTTTTAAAAATAATCGAATCTTATTAACCCTGGGAGAAAGCATGACATTTATTTCTGATTTTCTATTCCATTAAAACTTGAAATTTTTCAAGCTATTATACCTGTTCCTTCGGGATGTCAGAAAGATGAAATACTGAAGTGTGTGTATAAATGACTATGACAAGGAATTTCGGTTGTGCACGTGCTTAATTATTAATTTCCTACCCTCGAAAAAAAATTGGAATTCGAACATTCGTTGTGAAATATCGCGTCTGTTTCTATCCACTGCCAGTGGAATGATTGCTGTGAGTTTCGATACATATTTGTAGTATGACATCAACCCCCCCCCCTCTCTCTCTCACTCTCTGGCCATAAATTTTACTATCGCTTGACTGGATCAAATAACTGGATATTTAAAAAGGCTCCATGATTTAGAAGTACTTTAAGAAGGATGTGGAAAGTGTGCTCGCTAATGCAAGAAATGATAGATAGGACTAGAGGTCGAATTTTTCAACTATATAAATCGAAGCACTTTCTGACAGAGATTACAAGCGAAACAAGCCATATTTTTTCTTCAAAATAGTAAATTAAATCAAATCAATGATTTACCTATCGATTAAGACTCTGGTTCCCTCAGTACGTTTTAAGCAATCAGTTAGCGATTCGTTTTCAGCATTAGAAGCAAAGGCAAAACATGGCTTTAATTTGGTTACTTCGTGTTATAAATACTTCCTTCAATTTTAGCCAAAAATATCAGTTATGACAGCTAAGCACTCCATAACTACGTTTGTTTCCATGTTAGAAGGAAAAGAATTTGATTGGGAAATGTGCGACTATAAAAATATGACATTTTTTCTTGAAGAGATTGCACCCATCTTTAGAGCTGAGTTCCACCAACTTCAAACAACCAAGAACGTCCAAAGGACAAAATCACAGATCACTACATGAGCTCAAGGGGGGGGGGTGTTTCTCTCATTTTTGTGATAAAAATACTTTTGTTTTAGTCTCAACTCACCAATCGTACCTCACTCCATTAGACTAATATGCTTAAAGCAAGCTTTAGATAAATAGGCTAAATGAAGTTGCGATAAATTAAGGTAAGTTTAGAGACTATTTCAACAATATATTCAACCTATTCACCATACAAAATACTTATTTTTCTGTGCTGTTGCGATCTACACAAACTCTCAAGCACTTCCCCAATAGAGAATACTGATCCACTTCCTGCATGTGTCCATTTGGCAGTGGCATGGAATTTTTATTTATGGCAGAAATTTATTTCAATTGAGCAGTTTATTGAACACGTGTATCCTCAAACGTACTGACCAATCAATGCTGATCTTCACAGCATTGCAGTCGAAATGAATGAATACATTTTTTTTTCCTGTTAAACACTTACATCCCAAGTTCTTATCAGCCTGCCAAATCTTAGCCATTCGGATGAAAATATGTAGCGAAAGTGACTTACAGGTGGATAAATTGAATACGCTACCAATAGACAAATGATTCCGGAAGCTAAGAACATAAAAGCACTCAAGAGAAGACGGGAAGCAATTTTGAACAAGAAGCGGAAAGATCACAATTCGATGCACGAATTCTACTTTATCACAACCTCTTACTCTTAACTATTAAAAATAATATTGTGCCAATTAAGTTCGTGAATTTACCTTTTTACTTCGTCCAGGGAGGGGTTTGCAGATTAGATCGAGAATGGTTTGCAGAAAATCCAGGACATAGTACGCTGACCTGCCCTGGAAAGTAGTAAAATAATGCTTTTAATAAGTGATTTCATTATGCTTTTAAATAGGACAAATCGCCTATGCATTTTTGCAAAAAATGAGATTTCCATGATTTCAAATAAGCTCGGCTAAATAAAAAATTATGCTCTGCTCTTGGGAAAACTATCATTGAGGTACTCTGACAACTCAATTCATTAGCTGCACATGGACGTGCCTCTTTTGGATTCAATTCGGAGGGGTGAGGGGTGGGAGGGGAGGGGGGGGGGTTAAAGGATGAGTTAATTAATCAATTTCGGACCTTTAATACTATTAACAAATGAGCATCCTTCAATCAGGGAGTGAATCGAGAGCTCACCTTTTATCAAAGTATCATGAGCAACCAATCAGTTAAGTCAAATAGCAAAAGTGAACTCGACTTAACTATCATATCCTTTATGAAAAGTGAGATAGTTCTATGCTTAATATAATCAAATAAATTCCAAATTCGTTATACTCTCTCTGTTTCATGCCCTAATACATTACTTTACTTCCCCCCAAACGCGTGTTATGTGAAATAGGATAATAACAACTACACCTATCCAATTACTAAGATACCAGTTCCCGGCCAAGTAAGGAAACAGCAAATCAGGAAAAAATGATGGGAAATGTACCCTCTTTAATTCTTCAGCCGCAACAGATAACCACGAATTGAGTCTCTGCCTTTGCTCATTCGCGGGTAGTCGACATTCCCTCAAAACAATCACTAGTTGGTTGATCGCTGCCTCGGTATGCTCCGGATTCAAAGGAGCATGATTCATCGATCCCCCATCCACCCCAACAGCACTTCCTCCAACACGTCCAACATTGCTAGATCCACTACTTCCACTACTCAGGGCACTAACAAATCTTTCGAATTTTCCAGAACCTCCTTTTCCCTTCTCCTCGATATCAGTTGAAGCCGATTTTCGCCTTTCTGGAGATTTTGGATGTAGTCCATGAGAGAGCTGCCAAAGCAACCGGAGACATGCCTCCGAGACCCATGCTTCTCGGGATGCGATAGCTATGGTTGCGACGAAATTGAGTAGACGATGTCTGGCATTTCGAATTTCAGAAGATTCCACGATTGGATGACGCGTAGGTAGAGTTGTTGTGGTATTAATAGAAAGCCGATGGCGGTAACGGTGCTTCATGCCGATTTTACCATCTCCACCTGAACGGGTGAACTGGATCCGGGATTGTATATCCAAGGCACACCAACTCTGTTTAAGTATAAAAGTGGCATTTTAGTTAAATTTATTCCTAAATTTACTTCTTCAGCAAATGACGGTGTATATTAAAAGGCTTAACTAACGCATGAGAAGAAAAAGGTGGGTATTCAAGCACTTTCATTAAACGCGAGTTACTGGTTGTCAAATTGCAATGATAACGCCCAGACTAAACTACTCAAAGCTTCGACACTGGAACAACATCCACTTTCCTATTAGAATACTGCCTTGGCAACCGAAGGTGAGTGTGAGCATTTTAAAGACTAAGTTATTCAATCATTCAAATTTTATGGTTTTTGGTGACAGTGTAACTTCATAATGACTTTTACTTTTGAAAGCTATCATTTCTTTTCCATTATTCGAATTTCAGTTACTGTCTAACAATGGAAATAACCAAAATTCAGTAAGAGGTAAATATTCAGCATAATAGGTAGTGCTGTGAAGCAATAGTCATATAAAATAAAATAAAAGTGAACTACAGAGAAATCAGTAAAGAAAAACACCAAAGCTGCAGACTTTCCATTTTTTTCATAAATCGACAGAGTACCTCTTGACAGCTTAACGGATAAGCCGTTGTCAGCCTGACGATGTTTGGATCAGCAAATATTGGCAGTAAAGGGCTCATCTTGTGGCCCTTTTTAAAAGCCTTTGTTTAGTTAACAAAGAGTTTTAGAGTAATTGCACAACTCTTTCATCTCTATGATTCTAAGTCAGCTGTGGCGAGCGATATCTAGTGGGAAGCTTAATCGTGGCGGTTGAAGCAAAGCTTCTCCTCATTCCAGAAGCAAAGACGGTTTTATTTTTTAGAATAATATATTGCTTGCTTGATTTAAAATTAAATGCCAAGCACATTGATCTGAAGAAATATAATTTCAAAAACACATATGCTAATATACTATATATCTATCGTATCCCATTACTCCTAGCCTCGTATGTAGGCACTTTGGGCGTATCATTCAACCGCCTGAACCAACTTTGTAGTTAGCAAAGAAATCACCACGATGAACCAAATATGGGAAAGTTGCAAGTTGAAAAGTTTAGAATAAAAACTTTTCGAAAGATTGAAATTAACTTTGAATTTCGCAAATCCTTAATAAGGACTTTCGCTTTTTCAAATGAAAGAACACTTCTAGCTTCTCTTATAAAATAATGCCTAACAACTTTGAGAGAATTAAGATGATTATGTTGACATAAAATCCTTTCTATATAACTTGGGCATCAATGAAAATTGTGCTACCTTTTGCTAATCAATAATGACCAACTTATGCTATTCCATAGGTCAAATCACCAACAGATCAGCAAATAATTTCTCCATAATCCCAAAAGAAAAACTTTTAAGAAAGAAAGAGTCGAATGTGCTCACTAAAGTCTTATCTGTGTGTTGAGAAAGATACAATGGAACTACCTCTGTGAACTTGGGCCAAAGACTATAGAAATCCGATCTAGGAAACAGATGATTCCTTGTTAGCCAATAGTAGGTTCAGTACCTTGAATTGATCTTCGTCTTCTCTTTTTTGGTGATAAAAACCACGTTGGCATGTTTGACAGTCTGTCATTACTGAGTTATTTTTGCTCGTTGCTTCATCAGTGCTGTTGTTGAAAAATAACCACTGGATGCAACCTTGAACATTCTTGCAAAATTTATGGGTGCATTTTCAATAGCCATGCCTCTGAGTTTGTAAGATATCTTTCAAAACTTTTTGTGACATTTCCCTACGTCGAATTGGTGGGAATGCAACAGACCCACCTCTCTGAGCCAAAAATTGAATTGCTTTGTCGCCAACAGAGGCTGCAAATGTTACTTAATATCGCTATCGAATATCGATAATATACTTTTTTCCGATTTTGCGACTTCCTAGTTCCATGGGATCAATTTAATAAAAGCAAAGAAATCGACGCCAACCATTTGGGGGGGGGGGGGGGTGGAGGGTTAAATGGACGAAGGGGATTTCGAACAGAAACTTGACCAATCATCCCTGAATAACTGCTACCAGGCTGAAAGTTTGACGTAAAGTGTCTAGGCAGATTTTTTACCACTCCCGAGGGGATTGAAGAAATTTTCACAATCTAAAAAATAATCCATTTTATGAAGGTCATGCTTAATGCGCATGGGTATGCGACAGACTTACTTCCACGTGGTGCACCCTGGGCAACGTATACTCATACGGCTAAGAAGTATATAACTCGGTAGTTGACTTCAAACTACCATGAGTAAGTCTATTAACTGGCAGTTGACTTCTGAGTTCAAACTATCATGACCCGAAGTATATAACTCGGTAGTTGACTTCTCACTTCACACCACCATGACCTCACGGTATGTCATACTCCACCACTTTCACTGTACTCATCTTACCTTTTTCTCTCTACCTTCATGACTGTCGCTTACTCCTGTAAATCACTCTTCTGTCCCCCCCCCTCTCGACTTTTTCTAACTTAGATGTTCCTCCCCTTTTTGAATCCCGAAGTCAGCTAATGGGCTAATGAAAATTATCAAAATGTCTGCCATTTGAAATAAAGAAATAAATAAATGCTATATGCGCATTTGGGTGGGGAATTCAGAAAAAAATATTGGACACTGATGACAGCAGATTTTCTTCTGTCGACAAATGAAAAGATTGAAATTACGAGAAAATAACAAAAACTATAAATTACGAAAAATTTCGAAATACTTGATTCAGAATTCTTTATCGATCCCACAAAAGTCTTGAGATAGCGGATCAAAATGCGTGGCAAATTGGACACCGAACAATTGTTGTTTCAAAAGTTATTTATTTCAATTGTTTAAAATTCTTTCCTTTGTAATTTTCGGTGTACTTTAAAAGTTAAAGAATTCGATTCCCTAGGTTTAAAGGTTAGTAGTTTAACCCCATTCTATGCCCAATAAATCGCATCGAAACTTTCAGACACGTACGTAGCCACTTTCGGACAATTAGGCCGAGGTAGAAAATGACTCCCCAAAATTGTATTCACGTGCTAAACGCGCTTCTAATAATAGACACAACCTTGGCAGGAAATTTAAAAAAAAATTTGCAGCTTTTAGACCCTACTTAAATATTTACATATGCGCAATGCAATTGGAAGACAACTCTTTCCATTCTCAAGCATTCAAATATTCAAGAACCTCCCAAGTTGGAGCCCTACGACGTAGTTCTATGACAAGTAAATCAAATGCCAAAATGGTGGCGGAGCGTTGCGGGAATAAAAGGGAGCAGATTGATTTTATGACCAGCAGTAACAGCGATACAAAATATATTGCCACACACTCAACGTTTGAGGAAGCTAAAGGCGAATACTTTCGATCTATCGGGGATCCCACGAATTAATTAGATATTTATTAAAGTAAACGGTGGAAATCGTTTCAACTCCTCATTTAGAGGTTAAATAACGCGTCAAAACAGGTCTGCCGTCAGTCAACAAGCTTCCCAACTTAACCTATCGATCGTATCAATCCTAAAATAAAAGTTCCCAACAAGTGCTACAAATATTTGCTCTAGATCGAAAGGTCATCAATGAGAGTCAACTATCAAAGTTTGTTTTGATCAAAGTAATAAGTATACGCACTTCTCTAACGAGCTGTTGAACATGCTCGAATTGAGCTTGATTGAAGCCGTTGGCGCTGACCTCTGAAAGGAGTTTGAGGATGTTGTTTACACCAGCGTTGCTTTGAGTCTCTTGGCATTTCCAGAGAATTGTAATATCCTCCATTGTTATATGATCGACCAGGCATCGAAAGAGTTCGCACAGTGTAGCAACATAAGTAACGTTGTCGAGGTTGGCTGAAACGTAATTACAAGGTTTTCTTATTGAAAACTCAATCAGATGAAAATAAAAAAATTATAGAACTCTTCTTTCAGGATAACTCACAAATCAGTTTGTAAGGTATTAGTGGCATAAAGTGGTTCTAGATTTTGTAGTCCATATTTTTCAACCAAATCAATTGTTTCGTTGGTTCATGCATCAAAATGTGAGTTGAATTGGAATGTGCACACTTTCATTTTAGATATTACGTATAAAGAGAACTTGAAACGGGTTGATCTTTGCGTCCGATGGCGTTTACCTACGGAGCCTTCAAAGTCAATCAGTGCTCAGTCTTCAGGGAGTTTTTTCGGGAATTGACTGTAAACTGGATGATTAGTGTTCGATTTTAGTTTTGGTTTAATATTTTAACCAACAAATATTGACCAATTTACCCAAAAAAGATGAAAGCGCATTTGTGGCTAGTTGGTACCAACTTAGGCTTACAGCTCGTAAGAATAAGTTCAATTTGACATTTAGAAAAAAACTAAACTTTCTCGACTGAATGAGTTACCATTGGACAAATGCATGTTGCCCCTGCTTCATCCCTTCTTCAAATTAGCTTTCATCCCATATCCCAACCAATAAATAAACTTTGTCCTTACGCAATCGATCCTATTTTATTCAAGTGCATTGAATGCTAATTGTGTTTTCTATAATTTACAAGGAAAGTTTTTACTTGGCCCTAAAGCAGGTTTTAAACCATATTTCATTTCTAAACATGACTAATAACCCTTTAACGCCCCCAATAATTTCTTGAAAAATCCGCCCAACCGGACACTCGCGTGTCTCTCAGCAGACTGATGCCGCCAATGTGGTGAGTATTGGTGGCAACAGGAGGCTATAGACGCATTGGGCATGTTTCAAACGCCAGTAGCACCTTCTGTGTTACGAGTTAAGTACCAAGGGAGTTTATTTTGGAAGAGAACTGTGCGATCCCGCATGGCATTAAAGGATTAATGGAGTTGTACGATAATGTCATGAAAGTGCTATAGAATTGCAGCCAGTTAGGACTGCCAATTCCTTCCATCGCGTTGTAAACATTCCTCTACCTCAGATAAGTGAGGTTCTAATTAGACGCTCTCAAATGTTTCATTTCAGTCAAGGTAGATGGCACGTAAATTATTAGCGTGACAAAAGGTGGGAATGTGCGTCAAGAATGAGTCCGTGCGTCACAACTGCCGTCTCCCCACTCCATTAGTTGATAAAATGACCTCAATAGAATGGATAAAAATTTTGATGTTCAAAAGTTATTCTAGAGAGGCTGTTAGATAGAAGACCATGAATTTCGAACAGGAGCGCGCGTCCTTTTTGTCTAATAGTCGAATGCAAAACCTGGAAGCCGCCTAAGTTCTGGTTGATTTTATTTATTGTGATCTCTTAGCCAATAGGTAAACAGTTAACAAAAACCAGTAAAATATTTTGAAATGAAAAAGTAGAGAGAGAGAGAGAAGTGTTAAAATAAGGATGTCAAAGTTATTATTTGCTGACATTTTATCCCTTACCATTGTAACTGCTTAACGGAGATTTAATTACGGCATTTAGGGGGGGGGGTATGTTGGAGAAGCAAAAATTGCAACGTTCAATGCAAATAGTGAAATCGCCCTTCAGGCAGCACCTTCAAAAGTCCCTAATGGCAAGAACAGCTCCAACTTTTCAATCTCCTCAAAAAATGTCAAGCTGGTAGTTGGGCCTCGCGCATTCCAAACAAGTGCCTTCATTAAGAACATAGAATGAACCAATGACCAAGTGGTCATTTTCAACTTATAAGGTCGGTTTGTGGTATTAATAGAGATGATAGGGTCTTGACAATCAAATCTGCCAAATCTGAAAATCGATTCTTGCTCATCTCCACGCATTTTATGTCATCTTTAAGGCAAGAGAAAGGTATGTAATCAGCAGAACTGTTTGGTTTAGTGACTATGTATTCAAATAACACAAGTTTTAAGCTTAGTTGCCGCAAAATAGGTTATCTTAAGCTATTTATTTTTGGAATAGTGATGGCATTCCAGAGTTGAATTGGAAAATAAACAGGGGACTGGGGTTATATGAACAACCACAGTACTAAAACTGTGGTAGAATTAACTTACTCATAATGGACTGCACAACCGCCTTCTCCCTAACCCAATGCATCAGTGTATCATGTCTGATAAGGCGATGCAATTTCCTCCTTCTCAAGAATGACTGATTTTCCGCCGCAAGAATTGAAGTCGACGTGACCACAGCTCCACTTCCAGCTGTGGCTGCAGCCTTTGTCAACTTGGCCTGTTGGACCGCGGTCACCAGATCAATCAAATGTCGGATTGCTAGCATCCTCACTTTAAAGGAACTTGACGCTCCGGCAGGTGGACAAAGGGAAGACAAAAGAACGACCAAGTGTCTTTCATCCACTTTTGCGACTGAGAGTGCAGTAGTGGGAGCAACAACCGGGTTCTCCGCCATCCATTTATCCCAATCTGGTTGGCGTGGTTGGGAAAAATCTGTAACATCGAACGGAAGATCTGATTCCTGGTTAATTGCGTCTGGTGAAATATTGGCAAAACGATAGCAGAGAACCCGGAGAGAGGTGATGAGATCGAAAATTCGCGACTCTTGTGGGTTGAAGTCTTCATAGGTAAGATTGTGAATGAGCCAGAAAGTACGAATAATTAACCATCCAACGTAACGACATATGGTTCTTGGAGTGAGGTATTCGGCGACATTAGCCAGTGGTTCCATCACTGACTGCATCATCTGAAAATAGAAAGAGGAAGATGTGTTTATCGTTTTAATATTAAAATATCATTTTAAGAGTTGTTGGTGATTTAAGAGTTTATCAATCATGGCTGGGGTGCGTGATAGACTTACCTCCACGTGGTGCACCCTGGGCAACGTATACTCATACGGCAAAAAAGTCTATTAACTGGCGATTGACTTCTGGCGCAGTACTCATCCTACCTTTTCTCTGCCTTCATGTCTGTCTCTTTACATCTTTAAATCACTCTTCTGTTCCCCACCCCTCGATTTTCTGTTACTTTGATGTTCCTCCCCCCTGTGAAGTCCGAAGTCAGCTAAAGGGCTAATGATAAATATCAAAACGCCTGCCATTTGAAATAAATAAATCAATCATGGCTAGAACACTCGATTCATTTTTTCGGGATTTCAAAATGCATGTGTACTTTTAAACGATTAGAGAAATGAACTTTTTGGTTAAATTAGTTCCAATTACTCCATTCGTCAATATTTTAATGTTTAAATACTTAAAATTTGTACTATGATAGAACTTTATCAATCAGAATTTTGCCTTCAATGTTTGGTCGATTGAGATCAGAACCTTCAACAAGTTCTTTAATGAGCAATTATTTTCGCGGTTACATGCATTTATAAGAATTGGAAAGTCGTGAGTAAGACCATTAGGACAAGGCACAAATGAATGCTTTGTGATGAAAGTATGGTCTGGATAAAAGAAGTAAACTCTGCAGTAAAGAGGGAAGTATTTCCACTTCAGAAAAAAAAGCTTTCGGCTGACTTGCTCGAAACCAATCT
>UZAE01012029.1:49281-61125 GCA_900617975.1 Rodentolepis nana
TAACAGAGTTTTACACTTCTTCCTTCCCTTTTTTTGAAAACAAATTGTCTGTTTTATTGAAATTTTCATTTAGCCAATTTTCAATCACATTCGGAAACTGTCTTTCTCTTAAAATAGACTCTATGGACCTAAAACTCTATCATAGAATAAGGCGGGGTCCTATGAAAGTGAAAAGTGTGGTATAACCTCCCTATTTAATTCTCCAATTTCGGGGTTGTCATTCTTAATCTGTAGGGATGGGTTTTTGATATGAAGAATTAATTCTTTTCAGGTAAATAAATTTCTACGCTCATCTTGTAATTCTATCTACCAAACTGATGACGGTAAACGTTGGCTCAAACCATTTATTCCAAGTGCATCCCACCAAACGCATGAAAGAAGTTCTCGAAAGGTCAACTAAGGCTTAGGGGGTGAACGTTAGCTTTGTTTTGCCGTAAACGATCCAATTCTCGGTCCCATTAACGATTGGTGAGAAAAAAAACCATTTTTGTCGAGATAACAAAGAAATGCACGTGTTTGTCCAGTCATCTTATTTATAGGTTGGAGAGTTTGAGTGACAAATTATCAATGCACCTCACCATGAACATGGGAGTTTCGGATATAATCCTTCCGTGGTTAATAGAGATTCTGGTTCGACAAGAGATATTACTACATCATCATTTACATCGTTGGTATGAAAGCACTCGACAATAGATTGCCTTCGTGGCTGATGTTTTTACCCCTTACGGTGAAATGAAATTTATTGCCTATAAATAATGTTCAAACATTGATCTAGTAAGAAAAGAACTTATAGAATTGTTCCCCTTACCACGTCTGGATACAATCGAACTCGAACATTTGTTGGGTATTTGTACACCCCTATATAACCCTTCAATCGTGATGGGCGATATCGGTAATTCTCATGATGATAAATGGAGGCCTTATGGACAAGGTGTTTACTTTTTAAATACTTTTCAACACAGTTATTCGGTTTGCTAAATTAAAAAAAAGTTGGGACTTAAGAATCTAATCTATTCTTTTCAATTTTCGAAGAAAATTAAATTACTGTGACCACATCCCCGAAGTGTGAATAGGATGCCAGTAAAAAGCCTCCTGGAGTTCGATTGGCTGCCGTTTGTCCCAATTAAAATAAAGCATGAATCATCGCCCTACCAGTTGGCAGAACATTTTTTCCCCAAATATGGTCAACGCCGTGCCGTAACGCAATCTAGTGTGTTGCAGTAGAGTGGCCATTATTTATCCTGGAGATATGCTCAAGTCAGCTGATTCTGACTACTTTTTAAGCAATGGTTTATGCTACTGAATACTCAAATAAGTAGAGACGTACTTTCCATGGCCAAAACGGGAAAGTGTTAAAGAAAATTGACTTAAAAGAGAGAAGGAACTCATTGGCTCTGCTCAGATAAGCATCAATCTCGCGAACATTGACTTGTCATTACCTCACAATTATCAACAACTAATACACTTACTTTAAGAGGTAAATGAGGCCGAGTACCGTACCACAGAACCAATTCCATGCCACCATGAGCTCCAAAGCAATTGAGTAGGTTGACAAGGTAGAAGTTTTTTGGTGCAGGAAGAATTTCAGCAATTGCCTGCTTCTCTCCAGTATCTTCTTTGTTTGACCCCCAAGTGTTAAAGTGATCGCTAAAGTAAAAAAAACGTTAAATTTTCTCTAGAAAGTTCACAACAATCACTGAACGTTAGTGTAGGGGCTTAGTGGGTTCTCTGTAGTGCCAATTCACTGCTACAATCCTTTCACAATAGTGCTTAGGGAATTTGGTAACATAATGCTTATAACTCTTCTTAGTGCTTCAAGAAGGTTGATTTTGGGGCTACCCACTCAGAGATCCGTGACATGTTGTTAGATCGAAGACTTGCCGTTGGGCTGGTTTGAGAAGTATTGCCAATTCTATTTCTCCAGGACCTCTTTAAGTCAATAGATCTTAGAGAGACTTAAGCGGACGACTTAGAATATGTCAAGGTAAAATGGTCGAGACAGAAAAGGATTTTATTATGATAGGGTTGTCATGACAAAAACAGAAAACGATGTCGTTTCCCCCCGGTCTTAATGGAATTCGAGCAAAACCGACGAAATGCATAGCTGTCGAAAAAAGTCAATGCTTGTAAAAAATAGCAATGCTCTTGCACTATCAACAAGAAAACTTTCCTGAATGCAATGATAAATAAGGCGTTAAAGGTCTCATGAACGACACATCTCAAAATTTAATTTCAGAATCAGTGTAAGATTATCAAAGGAATTTTCAAAGAAGCAGCAACCTATTCGAATGAACCGAATCTGCTGCCCTTTCGAAATCTATTCCACCTCCACCATGGCTCTGCATCGGCTTGTTCAATGAGTATATTCCATAATACCTTTACTATTAATAAATATTATATCATAAGTTATTTTTCTAACTCTAACATAGGGATTGTCAATAACTCTACAAAAACCGATAAAATAATGTCTAAATATTGCATGCAGAATTCACCAAAGGCCGCATCTAAGACGCGATTTGGACAATTGCTACACAGCTTTCAATATGGCATTTGCCGAAGAATGTTTTGCCAATTGTGGAGGTTAGGCCATGAACCTAAAACCCAATTTGCGATTGGTACGACTTTATCTTACAGGTCTAATTACCTTGAGCCAAATGAGCCTATTTTACTAGAGCGAAGGTTTGTATTCATCAGCTCTTAAAATACTTTCGAATGCCTATATTCCTCTTTTGAGCCATCGATCTGTTAGCTGCTTACAGCTGACACCATAACACTGGAACGAAGTTGGAAATGTCGATGGTAAATTAATTAAAACGCTGTAATAATTCAATATGTAATCAAGCAAGTAGCCATAACGGCACTGCTGAATTATTATGAGGGGGTAAAAATAAATGGAAGAGATGCCAATGACTAGTCACTTATCATAATTTCATCTTTAAAATTTGGCATATTAATACTCATATAAGTTTTCTTCAGAGATACTGATGTGTCAGCAAATTCCTATTCGATTAGATGACATTGGCTTCGAGCTACAATGATAAATTTCTCCAATTTCCAACACTAATAGCCATTTTTTGAATCGGTGAATTCGATTAAGCTAAAGATGCTTGCATAGGGTCATGGCGAATCGATAAGGGCTAAAATAACTACTAACTAAATGGGGCTGTTTTCTTGAAATCTTCACTGTTTGCTTATTCATTTTTTTTAATACTAGCAGACACAAAATGTGATCGACCAGGATAAATTATTAGTTTTTTGTCATTCAAAGCATAAAGCCTCTATGCTCCTATTTTCCTTTTCCAAACCAAACTGAGAGTCCATTTTAAAGAGCATAAATAATTTTGCTGATAACCGTAATAAAAATAGTTCAAGTTTCTGCATATTTCAAACTGATTTTGTTCACTATTTCAATATTTATGAATAACTAAGAGCGAAATAACAAAAAACAATTTAATATGTTTAAAAAGAAACTCATACCGATCCAAGTGATCGGGTAAGCAAATAAGTCAAAACTGGAACAATTAGTACTATTTATCTCTTAGTTAAATATTAAAAAAGTGCAAATGAATTAGTGAAGCAGGTAACTTCTCGATGTGATTTTTTGAAAGATAAAATATAATAGATAAAATGAAATGATTTTAGGAATTCAAAAACATAAAAATTCAATAAAAAGCGTGATTACGAAACTGACACATATGTTCCAGTGTTTGTAGTCCTGTCCCGACAACGTTGATGATAATTGCACTCCGGGTCGAAAATTAATTCCAAGTATGAAAAAGCTAGAATTATCAAATTCTGTAAACTAGCATGCAGAGTTGTCATGTCAACGTGAGACATGTTCCTTTTACCAACGGTCAAGCACTCCACCGAGAGTTGAACTGCTAATTCCAACATATTGTGAACTCCTTCTAGTGTCTCCACATCCCATTGCAAAACGGCATTCGATTTTAGAAACTAAAAGAAAATAAAAATCAATAATAACCGCACATTATAGTATGCGCTAGACTTAAGACGCCATATCAAATGATATAATTCAAAACTAACCTTGTTGAGGCATTCAGGGAGACATTTGGACATAAACCGTTGGAGAGGCTCCATTGATTCAAATGCGGAAAGGTCACCAGAAGTAACAATATGAATTGCGCTTGAAAGGCAGAGTCCAAGGGATTGAGACCTGAGACAGGGTATATTCCATTTCTTGATGTACAGGGAATCTTCAAGCTTTTTAAGCTCGTCAACAGGGAAGTTCTTGACTTCAACTGAAATGAAATCCTGTTTCTCAGTGATTGCAATATCATGAGTCTCGGAAACTGTTTCAAAATTTCGCTAAAAATTAAAAAAATAATACCAAGGAACAAATAATTTTTTAAAAAAAACAAGTGAGTATTAAGAATAACCAATATTTAATTATTAAAAGGAATAGAGCAAGTTGATAAATTATATATGAAATAAACACGTACGTTCACTAAAAACGTGATTGCGCAATCAATATCGTTTTCACATGACACTAAGGCTTCCTTGATTTCTGAATCATTTCCGAATCCCATAAGCTGCAATTTTCGAATATTTGATGCATAATCGTCAATATTCTCGGACATGCTTAAAAACCGCTATTAGCAGGTCAAATCCTCAAGGATGTAATTGAGATAACTAAACAAAATAGTCAAAGGAAGTAACCATAGAAACAAGATGTTATTCAGGTACTCAACATTAAATTATTGTTTTAAAAAAGAAATTCATTTACATTATCACAAAGTTTTTAAAAGATTGCTTTATTATTGCGTTACTTAACAAGATTCGATATTGTAGAGTTAAAATATACAAATTTTTCTAATCTAATAAATTCAATCAGAGTTCTGAATCAAATAACTTCAGTTAATTTATTAAACATTCTCGTGGATCGAAATTCTATCGTTTTCGGCATTATTGGCGTAATACATTTGAATTGAAATTAAATAAATATGGAAAATAATCTTTTCTAGAAATTCAGTGACTACTACCGGTTTACCTATCCGAATAAGAGCCTACATTGAAATGAATGAACTAAAGATTTTCAACTTAGATGTAAATATTGAAAGAAATCCTAACAATAAACCCACACAATACCGAAACATTTTTAAACTCTTTAAAATTACCACTTATCGCTCTGAAGAATTTTCATATATCTTAATAGACCTTTGTTTATTCAACTTTCGCTTTATGCGCTATCTTCAACAAGTTGTCTTGAGTACTCATTTTTCGACCTTTGTCTTTGGTTTTTTCTTTTATATCTGGAATAATTGTTGACTGAATATGAGTGGAGCTTCTGGGGAACCTCTTGTAAATAATTTTAAGACTCCATCCTGGGCCGGTAAGCCACCACCCGGTGTGCACTTAGATGTAATGAAGGAAGGAAAATTAATTCAGGTGAACATCAAATTTCCAATATATTTATTATTATTTAACAAAATCATCCCACGCTGACTTTATATTTTCAGAAACTGTTAATGGATGAGAAGCCCTGCTACTTCTTCGGTCGCAATCATCAACTTTGTGATTTTCCAATCGATCACGAATCCTGCTCTCGAATTCACGCAGCGCTAGTTTGGCACAAGCATCTCAATATACCTTTTCTTATTGATCTTGGTAGTGTCCATGGGACGTTTATCGGTTGCATACGTTTGGAACGTGATCGTCCTCAAAAAGTTGCTATTGATTCGGAAATTCATTTCGGTGCCTCCAAGCGGATTTATATCATCCGCGAGAGACCAAATCAAGTAAACGGTTCTTCTATCATTCGAAACGCATCAGATGATCCGAATTCCTCTCTTCAAGACGGGGAGAGTAATTTACCCAAAGGAGAAAATGAGTTGGAACAATTGACTCAATTTAACACTGCCAAGAATAGGAAGATCGAAGTCATTACTGATATTAATATGCCAACCCCAATTTCCAAACAAGGTCGCAGGAACTCCTTGAATCAACGCCTTAGTGTGCATTTTAGTGAAGTTCTTGAAGAAGTTATTAACCCAGAAGATGTGGACCCTTCCATTGGTCGTTTTCGAAATCTTGTCCAGGAAACCTTCATCCCATTCAAAAACAAGCATGAGGGTGCGGATATTGGTATTATCGCACCAAAATCAGTTACTCCAGCTCCCGGATCGATCCCTCGAGATGAAGAATCATCTAATGAAGCTGATGAAAAGTTACCTTCCATGAGTAATCCTAGTTTCTCACTAGCTGCAAAATTGGGTCTCCCTATGCCCAATCTTGCACCGGATATTGATTCCTTAGAACCGGTGCCACTGCCCTCTCTTCATCGATCTAAAATTGTTCCCACTCCAAGATTATCCGCGGAAGATATTATGGGTGGACCTCTGTTGACGTCCGGTGAGAAACGGCGGAATTCAGAGAGTGAGGGTGCAGATGGTGAAGTCCCAAAGAAAAAGAAGTACGCAAAGGAAGCTTGGCCCGGAAAACGCCCTGGCTACCTTGTTGGTCCCTCTGCTTCTTGACTCCTTTGTCTTCATTTGTTTGCACACTCCGTATTGTATATTATCTCTCGTCCCCCCAATTGTATGCATCTATTTAATTGTGTAACACTTTTGTTCTTTTTGGCATTTTTGATTAGGATAAGTTAGTACCTCGTTTGAAAGGTAAGTTGGAATTAGTTATTAGGATTAAAATTGAACAGACTGTTCATCGGCTCGAGTGATGAGGATGATGTTCTAAGTAATTATATTTTTTATAAAAATTAATTTGGCTGTGTGGGAATTGCACAATTTTGAGTCGTAGTTATTCGTCCTAATATGAGCATCTGGAGTGTTCGCAACGATACAAACGAAATTTCGTTTGGTCGCCTTCGTCAATGGCAACAGTGTTAATGGTATTATCTCTTTCCAGGATGGAAAATGATTTGCTCAATCAAAAATGTAGCCCTTTTGTGTAAGCTGAAGACTCTAAATTTCTCACTGAAAGTTATGAGGTTGAAATCAAAACAAATTAAAATTTAAAGTTGTCCACTTCAGTGTGTCTGCTCCTTTAAATAACGAAATTGCAGAATGTGACTAATCACTAATTCCTCAAGGCTTGAAATTATTGATAGATCAGCCAGCTTTGCATGATGGAATCAGTGGTTAGTCAACGTCCATGGAATAGATTTGGGGTGGTTAGAGGATTAGTTGAGCAAATTGTTGGCAATAATGCTGAAAGCGTGGAGCTAAGTGCAGTTGCAGCCGATTTATTTCATTAAAGCGAATATGAGAAATGAATGCCACTGGTGAACATCTGGCTTGTCCCGTTGCAATTCGAGGAAGCCAAATTTGTGCTGCAGGCCCCAAGAGATAAATGAAAGTGACAAAACTAAGGCTCTAAAATGGGATATGCTTTATCTCCACATTGTCTTTATGAGATAAAAGTATTATCGGATTGATAGTAGTTTCTTCTCCTAAATACCTGTTAAGCTTAAGTAAACATGGGAATGATATATAAATTAGAGACAACTTGTATGATTTGATTATTCCGACCTTTTAAATAGTTATAAGATCGACTACAACGCCAAATCCCGATCTTTAAACTTAGAAGACCACCTCAGTGAAAATGAGAACACTTTTCACCTTTATTTGATAAGTTATAACTACCTGATTACACGCAGTTGAGTGATCAAAGCCATACCATTGAGACGAACAAAGTAAGATGCATTTCAATAGCAAAATATATAAGTCGTATGTACTTTAATGACCCGACCGCCTGTAGGAAGAAAGTAAGAAATGCAATGAAAGCATTTTCCATTGTTTCATTCGTATCATAACTAAATTTTTTCATGAAGCAAGGAGATAGAAATAAGATCGACCAGTAATTTTAACCAAAGGCTGAATAAAAGTTGTCTCCGTGTCATTGACGCTTGGAAGTGAAAACCCTGTCAGGTTGTTAGCAGTTTATGTTCGAATAAATACAGGGGTGACAGAAATGGCATCTGTTGAAGCCTTTCGGTAACCTCAGCTGTTTGGCCTCCCGTCTTCACTCTTCTTTTGCCGACGCTTACCAAATGCACTCCAAAAGCTTCCGTATTCCTGGCAACAATGCACTGTTCCAAAGGTGCCTTCCTTTATTTAACCGGTAATCGTAAAACTCCATACGGTTTTACATCAAGCTATCCGATGCCACTAAGTTGTCAGTGCCAATATCAAAAGGAAGTGGAAGTGCAGAAAGGGTTGTGCATCAGGCCTGTTCAATATGGTATAACTCATAACAGACGGTGGCTTGGGGGACATCTCACAGAATAAAGACAGCACAACTTTGTAGATTCAGGAGGCCGCCGACAATATGATGAGTAACACATCACTACCTTGCATACCTCTTTTCTCACTGATGCTCAGTATCCTTTATGATAGATAGATCCCGCGATTGTATAATGGCTAGTATCTCCGCCTGTCACGTGGAAGACCCCGGTTTCCATTTGAAATAAATAAAGGGGTGTGCGATAAGCTTACCTCCACGTGGTACACCCTGGGCAACGTATTCTCATACGGCAAGCCCATAAAATGGCAGTTGACATCTGATTTTAAACTACAATGATCCCACTATATGTCATATTCGCATCCATTCCACAGTACTCATCTTACTTTTTCTCTGCCTTTGTGTCTGTCTGTCTCTTTTACGTCTATAAATCATTCCTCAGTTCCTCCCTCTCCACTTTTTGTGACATGAATGTTCCCCTCCTCTGTAAAGCCCGAAGTCAGCTAAAGGGCTGATGATAAGTATCATTTATTTATTTCAAATGGCGGGCTTTATGATACCTATCATAGGGCTAACGATAAATATCATAAAGCCTGCCATTTGAAATAAATGATAGGTAGATTAACCCTTGTCGTCTGCTTTCCTTTAAGAGAAGATATCATACTAAAATACGTGAACTGGCCAAAAAAATATGACAGGGTATCTCTTGAAGAAATGCGATCAGAAGGGAGCCAGCAATATTAATTATTAAGGTCAGTGACTGTGTCGTGGTAATTCAAGTTCGATATGATCTGGGAAGTGGAACCCTGAACATAGACCTACCGCAATACACAAGTATACAATAGGAAAACCAACCTAAAAATCTTCCAAAACAGCTGAATTTCAGCAATACTACCAAGAAAAAATGAACCAAAGCAAACAACTACATCTTTAAAGCATCCAGAAGCATCAACAGATACCTCACAATCACATCCATAAACCCCTCAGAATCTGGGAACAGTACGATAAAAACTACAATGTTAGCATATAGTTTTTCTCTTGTATCACGAGGACCAAATTCCATAGTGGAAGTGGGAAGCAACCTGTCAAGGGTTTTGTGTACACTACCTGCTAACACAAACCGAGTTATATCAGGTGTAATTACCTCCCAACTTCCTAACGGAATAGAAAATAGAGAAACAAAGTAGGTTCTGTTTAAAAACTTACAGAAATTGATGGCATAAAAAACACTAACATCGCGAACACAATAACTCGAATACTGAACGAAAACGTTTCGAAGCAAGTAAAGGTAAAAATCATGGGAAACAATGTAAGCCACTCGACACGAAGGTTTACAAAATTTTACAATAAGCAGGAAGGCCTAAAATCACCCATAATTATGTACGTTAGCAAAGTTGCATCAGGAAATAATGCATTCAAATATAAATTCTAAGTTTTTCTGAAAACGCAAAAATAATGAGCAAATTCCACTTTCGTTAAGAAATAAAAAATGCCAATTATTCCATAGGCATGGACAATTTATTATACATTTACTCGTTTTCTACAAGACGGATCTTGGCGTTGGGATTCACTATCTTTATGTTTAGCTCACGAGCACGTTCGATGATCTTGACACGGTTTTTGCGTGAAATAGTTCTCGCAATAACGCCAGCATGTGTGCGGTGCTGCATAAGCAGGACCTCAAGTTCCTATAATATTTGATATAAAATATTGGAAAGAAATTACCTTCACGTTGTTTATTATGACGTGGCGGAATCCGTCAGGGTGTATATGCCTAACACGAGCCTGAGTTCCATAACCGATCTTCGGCATTCGCATTTGGCCCTTGAAGCGACGACGAACACGGTTATCAATACCTTTTGGCTTTCTCCATTTATCGCCCAGACGCTTGAAAAGATCACTTTGATGGCGATGCCATTTCTTAGTGTGCTTCTTCACAATTTTTGGGTGCGGAAGTGCCTTCAAACCCATGCTATATAAAAGCAAATATTAGAATTATAAAAACCAGTGAGAAAGAAAGCTCGCCTACAAACTCACACGAGTCTTTACAAATCCCAGCAAAAGTGCTTTGCGCAACTTAAACAAAGATCAGTAAATATGCCTTAATTAACCTTTAATAAATATTAAATAGTATTTATTTACTTTCGAAATCATTTTTAAAATAAATTCTTCTTACTTAAATAAAATCATTTTCATTATTTATTTGTTTCTGAAATATGATAAAAAGTTAAGACAGTTAATTTGGACAATGAATATCATTAAATATAACGCTTCATTTATTCATGTAATAGTTTTAAATTCGTTAGTTTATGAACATTTTTTATTTTGATCATAATCTTAAATACTGTATTTCTTTTGAATTTATTACTGTATTTTCAAAATAGATTTCTAATATCCATACTTTTTATTACACCTTTTCTAGCCTTCTTAACTTTCCAAAATTTCAGCAACAAAGATGCTGGTAATAATTTTTAATCGCATCTAGAAAGATGATATTTAAATCTTATTTTTAGGTAGTGTTAATGAGTGCGTTGAATTTGTTATATACAACCAAAATACATACTGAAATAGACCTTTTAAGTCTTGATACCGTCAGTAATTTAGAACGATTCACCAGGTCAATATTTTTTGCAAAACATTTTCTTGTGTTTCAATGCAAATATTTCCTTGTTCGATGCTAGCTAGCTGAAATGTAATCTTTGACAGATATAAAGAATCCCTCTATTTGAATCCTATTTCATGCGTCCTACAATTCAAATTCACAAAATTTTGATGTTGGTTCCAATGTTTTTTAGGTATACTTAGGTTTAGCTGCAGAATGAGTTGGTATCTTCCTGATAGAAATGGAACTAAAATGATTTTCCACATAAAAAAATTTAAAGTGAAAAGTATCAAAGTGATTGCCATTTTAATAAATTTCGAAATTTATTGTTATGTTATTTTGAACCCCTTGAAAATAACGACAGTGATTTTGTGGTTTATTAAGCATAAGCAATATGTACTCAGTTGGTCAGAGTTTTTATTTCATCATAATTTTTTCTTATGGTGAGAAATTTATTAACGTACTTTACATTATCGGTTTTCATCCCTCTCATATTATTAACCGAAATGAACCTCCGTTTACTATAGTTCCATTTATATAAGAATTAAATTCGGACAGCAAAGTGGGAAATATATATATATATATATATAAACATAATTTTCGAGGGAAAAAACCATTTTATACTTAATAGGGATAGAATTGATATTGGTTAGTAAGATTATCCACTGGCCAAACTTGTATAACCACCCTTGTACACTAAAATGTGCAAGAAACAATTGTGAATATTAAACGTATGAAATTACGGTTCCATCATTAATATAATTAATAGTGCTCTGAAGTGAAGAGATGACGTTAAAAATGCAAATCATTTTGCCAATAAGAATTTTCAAATTTATTTCTACAGAAGCATTCGGATGGGACGTTGTTTGGGGTTAAAAACTAAAATGCAGTCTTGCAGCTTTTCTCAATTTGGGACTGAAGCTTGACTCTCCAATACGTGATGAATCATTCTTAGGTAAAATATTTTACTTTTTCATTATCGATCACTGGCGCTTATTTTATTTGGACTGTTATTTTTTCAAAAA
>UZAE01012029.1:63213-85856 GCA_900617975.1 Rodentolepis nana
GAAAAATGGGAGGTGCAGATGGAGACACGAACAAAGAGTGGAGATAGCAAAAATGAGAAGAAAAAGGAGGTAAATTTCAATAAAATTGTGTATTTTTATGAAATCCTTGATTTTAGACATGTAATAATTGTAGCGAATCTGATTTGTGGAAGCTCATTGAGTGATCTCCCATGTTATTGTTCGCTGTTCTTTCTTTAATGGCTAATAAATGCATGCCCTTAAAGCAAGTGATAGCTAGTATTTGTTACGGCTAATGAAAAAAAATCGTATTTAGACAACCCTAGGTGTCGCACTTGTACCTAGGGGTTTAACTCCTACTGCAAGCACTGCGATTACCTGAAAGGTATGGTACGATCTTGAAATGCTCTATTCATACTGATTAAGTGGAGCATAATTTTGGGGAAAATAGAGGGTGGACTTACCTATTTTATTGACCATGGTCAATTTGGATGAGGGAGGGTTGTCGACAATAGTACCTAAAGCCAACCAGTTGACCACTGAGTTAAACTGGCTTCTAGCCAGACTGTCAGAGAAAGTTCATAAGTCAGACTGGTTTGGTAAGTATATCGCTTACTCGCTGAATCGGGTGTCGCGGGCTTATCTACAGGTATCCTCTTTGACATAATGGCGAAGTGTTATATATGACTTTTGGTTAATCGAACGCAAGGGATTTAACTAACCAACACTGGTAGGTCAACTAGAAGAGTTAACTGAACAATATCAATGGAAATATACACACATCCGACCCACATCAAGCCCTTTTCTGGTCCAATCTTTCATCCACATACATTAATTTTCTACCATTGTATATTCACTAGGGCTAACTTTGTATCGCCTAACGCATAAGTATATATTATATGTTTAGTAAATATTTACTAATAATAATGCAATTATGACAAAACGATAATTTAAGCATATCAATACTCTATTTACAGCCAGTGGGAATACTAGAGTGAACGTTTAAGCTTGAAAACGGGTTCCGTTTGATGAGCAATAACATGAACGAACGGTCGCTGTATAACTCTTCCCTCTTCATTGACAAGAGAGTGGAGGGGACTATCAGGATAAGGTGATAGTGTTTCAGTTGTGATGGTAAATCGACCACTTCGCAGAGCCACGAGATCCCATGTATCCCGATTTAGTCGAACATTTTCGCCAGGATAAAACTCCATTCCCAACTAAAGAAAGAGTAAAATTATGCAGCTTTGAAAGTCAATAAGAAAAACGATTATAAATACCAAAAAAACAAACCTGTCGAACTAGTATATCGCCTTTGTATACTTGGTCACCGTCAGCAAATTGAAATCCTCTCAGCGTTTTTACCAGCACAGGTTTACGAATTTTCTCAGGTTGATCCTCATAATTAGGCTTCTTTTTCACGGCAAAACTTCTACTAAATATTTTTAGGAGGGAACTACTGACACCCGTCCGCAAAGTACACGAAACTCGGTTCATATTCTAAAAGAAAGAGAGGTAATTTCTCTAATATGGTGATATAATACACGTTTACTTAATATTCATGTCCACATTAATACAAAAAGGTAGTCATTGAAAGAAAGCTGCTATTAATATGAAAATAAACCTCTATAGTCTTCCTCCCGACAGTCAACAGCTGATTATAGACCGAGTTGCAACTTATGTACAATTAACCTCTCTATCAACAGGTGTTCGCGATAAAGCACGAATTTACAAGTAACCCCACAGGAAACTTAAGGCTAGAAATGTCGTAAGCATTACTATTCGCGAACGCCCAATGGCCTTGTAATAAAATATTGGTGACATCATCTTTGATATTTGCACTTGATTATGTGCAAGTAATTTTGAATTAAATTAAAATTTTAGCATTAAATAAATATTTTGAATGAATAGTTGATTGCAGCAATAAGTTGTGTGTAGAAATTATAAATAAATGCACAGTGATCGATTATTGATGATCTTTCTAATGGTCAGTTTCAATATGTATGCGCAAAATGAATTAAATGAAAAGGATAGCTCAAAAATCTTATGAAAACCAGTTATCCGTATTTTTCATAACATGAACGAAATGAAGAAAAGTCAATCGAAAGGAATCGCAATTTGAAAGGGCACTTAACTGGATATATTTGAGCCATATATTATTGTTTGGTATCTTCTGACTAATTCACCCAGTTCTACTACCTATTTCCTCAATAACTTTCGCATTCTTCCAATACGCTTTAATTTTTGCATGATGACATGATATATATATATATCTTTATCACATGCTCCGCATATTAGTATATTACCAAACATCTACCACTAGGACTATTAACGGTTGCTCTTGCAGTCCTTATTAAAAATACTACAGAGCTTTGTTTGATTGCTTACGAAACAAAGATTTATTTGAATAGATTAAGCTCATGCTCATTCGTGTTGACTTTGTAGAAAGTAAATAAACAAAGTTACGTTTTAGGCCGAATGTACCTGTGATGAGTTCCTAACTTGAACAATACTGGCTTAAGAGGGAAAATTTTTTACCTATCCCTTATTTAAATGTGCGAATAAAATTTATAGAGCCCAAAACTCAACTAAGTGGCCCTCTCAACTAGTCAACGGATAATTTTCATTCGAAGTTGCGTTAAATGTATTCTTTTCCAGAACAATTTTGGCGGTGGCCATATTTTCAATGATCACTATACTCTTCATGCACTATGTTGTATTTCAAAAATTTTGAGAGAATTTTTCAAGAGAATGTGATTTAGGTTTAATCAAGGTTACAAATGTCAAAGAACATTGGGTTCCTTTCGGATACTGCCCATCAAAGGATTACTCAAATCTGCTCTTTTAGAAGAAATGCAACAATATATAGAGAAATGGGATGAGCGATATATTGATCTCCAATGTGTACTTATGCGCAAAAGTCTATAAACAGGCAGTTGAATTCTGACTTCAAACTACAATGGCCCCCATTGAATGTCATATTCGACCAATTCCACAGTACTCATCTTACTTTTTCTCTGTCTGTTTGTCTTGTTTACCTCTGCGAATCACTCTTCATTTCCTCTTCTCAAATTTTTCTCACTTTGATGTTCTTCTTATATGTGAAGCCAGAAGTCAGCTTTGGGACTAATGATAGCTGTCAAAAAGCCTGTCATTTGAAATAAATAAATATCTAGCAAAATTAAAAAAAGCCTTTGAATTTGCTTTAATGCATAACACCTTTATTTTCCAAAGTATGTAGAATAGTCGTCCATTCTGAAAGACAGTCGAATAAGAACTGACCTACTAAAAACCTCATTCAAAATGGGTTTAAAATTTGTTTTCTAAATTGAAACCTCGATTTATTAGACGCTTTCTAAATACAATGATGTTAATTATAGTCAAATGAAAATTTTGTTAACCACTTATTGCCACGGTTAGCAAGTATTATTGTATTCATTAATAAAAATTTCTCTAAATTAAAGAGCCCACAGTTAATATAAACTTTTTGATAATTACAGAGTAACAATATTTACGTTTATTGTTAAAAATTAATGGTAATATGACACTTATCTAAGACTATATAAGCATCTTAAGGTATTATTGTTTGAATCATAACTTTTAAACCATTAATTTCCCCGCAAAAGTGATCCTCAATAGGAAGAGTAAGATCAACTTTGGTCGCCTCGGTGGAGCGGATAGTTGTGCACCAGTTCGAATAAGGTGCTCCACGGAATACTCCACTGGCTCCCTTAGCCTGATCAATTGGTTGGCCACCGCGTAGTCCTTCAATGAAAACACTCGGTTTTGGGACTTGACTATAGTTATCGCGCTTCGTTTGAACACCCTCATCCCTAGTGAATAGAGTTAAAATTATATTTCCGTTAGTGCGATTTTTATAAATCTAATTTATCAGGTTGCTTTCAAAAATTTGTTTGCTTACTTTGGAAGGTAGACCTGCGTCGTATTTTCTCGCCGAAAGTTACTCAACATTGTTTGCATGCTATGGGTTACACATTTGCGAATGTAAAGCTGAAATCAACGAAACTCTTTTTTTTAATTGATTTAATGTAAAATCACTAATGAACAGAAAACCCACTAGCAGAGATAGGTTTGTGTAGTTTACAGCGCTATTGAAAATGTCCAATATTACCTCAGGTGCTCAAATATTCTAGAAAGTGCAGCCAGACAGCCAAGTGCAAATCCATACCTCTTTCAACTGAAGGATACGTGTTCAGGTGTCTTAAGCAATCAATGGTCTACCTGCAAGCCCTTTACGTCATGACAGTGGCCTTAATTAAGAATTTGGCTCTACCAAAGGCTAAATCTATTCGCATTAAACCATTTTGATTTCTTAGAAGATAAACAGGGCGATTTTGTTCAAATTTCGAGAGCTCAGAGGTCTTTACTTTACAATAATTACGTAAAATCGCGTCACCTTTCTTACGGTTAATATATAATAATTTCTGCTAGTTTAACTTGTTGAAACCCCAAATTTTAACATCCAAGTATTTATAATATTAAAATCACCATGACTATGTGCAATAAAATTATTATACAAAGCTAGAAGAAAGATATGATGTGAATTGAATAAAAGACAAACCAATTGCAAAGCTCTCCTTCTGAGTTCCCACTCGTCCCAAGTATACTTGGAATCAATATATACTGTAATTGGATGCACTTCCGTCTGAATTTCTTGATCGGTAATCCCCAATGAGTCAGCTGGTCTTGTCTCTTTCTTTATAAAAGTCAAACAAAAGCACTTGTAATTTATTTTGAAGTATATGAGCATAATTCATAAACAAACAGAGAAAGTTGCATTATGAATAAGTTTGATTGGATATTTGTAAATAAACAACTTTCATTTACTAACCTCGAATGGGGAAGGCATTTTCAAAAGCAAAAAGAGATCAGGATTTTGTCGGACTATCTCATTTATTCCATCGATGAACCTATTTGTTCAGAATATATGAATTGTATCAGAGGACCATGTAGGCGGATAATCTTTTCCCAATAGATCAAACTCACTTATTTGGTGCTAAATCAAACGCTTTCGCGGCTGCAACTGATGAGAATCCATACCTTCTGCCACCCTGCACGAAAACGCCTATTTTAGGAGAACAAGGAACTGGGAGACCCTTATAACGAACAAGAGACCAGGCACAGAATCCCTAGACATGAAAAATAAGTAGTATGTAATGAACCATTCAATATTTATTACTCCTAATTTTAAATATTTCATTAATGAATAATATTTCTGGTAAAAGTAAACTTACGTTAAGATCAATTTGTCCATAAGAACTAGTTGTTGGAAAGATCCATTTTGATCTGTTTTCTTCTCTGGGAATAATGCGAGTTATTGCCTCCTGTTGGAGAAAATTTATGACATCACATTGAAGGAAAAGCAAAGTAATGATAGGGTTCAAACGCCTAGAAATTCCTTATTTATTGACCTGAACATCAATTTAATTATAATTTAAGTTATTGAATTCTTTAGAAGTTACATTCAGGTCACTCTAAGATTCGCTGAAATTTCCTCCTGATTTAAAAAATCTCTCTTGAAGTTTATTAGATGGCGGTTGATATCAATTACTGGGGTTTTCCGAAAATCCGCCCGGGGCGTTTAAACGGGAACTTCCATTTCACGAAACTATTTTTGGAACCAAATAACCACTTACCAGTATAAGCGCCCATGAGCGATAATAGAGAAGTAAAGTATTTCACCTAAGAAGAGCATACGTGTGTGTGGGCGCTCATTTGGATGGGCAGACTTTCGGAAAACCCCGGAACAAGTTTTTCGAATTATATATTTAGAAAAAGAAGCAATATCCAGGATTACGTAAACAGAAACCCGGATTACAAACAAATTATTACATCCGCCATCTGAATGTCATATATTTTATTAAAGATACAATTCATTAAATAAATACTTTTCATATCATCAGAAGGTTTCATGACACTCTTAAGCGAAACATTTGCCAACTGTCTTACTTACTAGAACTACTGAGAAGTATTTGATCTGGAAAAAGAGGAAGTATCCTGGGGTAACTCAGAAAAACTGGCCTTGTACTCCCCTTCCTATTGACTAGGCCTAACCGGACGTGCACGATGATCACTGATCAAAGGATCATTTACCTGTTGGATGAGCAGGTTGACAATTTTCTTGCTGATGAACAAGATTTATACCCGTTAGATAAATGAAATAGTCATATTAATTGATTAATTGTTTTTAATTTTATGTAACTGCGAAATTGAACAAAATTGTGGGCCATTTCCATTGAATAATTAGGAGGAAGTAAATGAAATCGAGGATATTTGGAGACTATAAGACTATAACAATGCTACTATATTGAATACTGCAATGCTGAGGTAATTAATTTTGAAGATGAACAAAATTACCAATTTAACAGATTAATCAAAGGATTGCTAACAAATATTCTATTATCTCCCTTCAGAAATAAAGTTAATAGTTTACGCGTTTGTCTAATGAATGAATGGTGTTGATTATTGATAAACCATTGAATGTGACATGCAGATCTCAAATGAAAATTTGGAGCATTAAATAAAGTGTAACTAAACTAGACTTAGTTTTTTCTTACCTTCTGTTGATCATCGCTTGAAATATCCGTCTCGAGAAAACGTTTAAGAAATTCAGATGCACCTAGTTGGATAAATGGCTCAAAACTGTACTCTTTCAGGCTTTTCAAAACATTTGCAATCATTGCTATATACGCCAAATTTTCCTTGAGTCTTGTCCAAACTCTTGCCAGCTCAAGTATCTGTTTCTACATAAGTAGAAGCATTAATGCAATTAAATGAATGAAGTCGAGCTTTAGGGACAAATGGCAAAAAATTGCTACCTGCAGATCGGCGCTTGAGGGATTGTTGCCAGCTCTGAGACAGCTAAATACCTCTCCAAGAATTTCATCTAAGCATCTTTCATCCCGTTGGTGATCATCCACTATTTCAACTAGTTCGTCACGCAGTTGACAGACATACTGAATCAACTGTCTCGCGTTGATAGCTACGCTTCTTAAAAGACTCGGAGGAAAACCGAGCTCATCGACTTCTTCAAGTGATTGGGGCGTGACATAGCAATCACTCATCATGAATCTAATGTAGAGAACTTTGGAACAAAAAATTATTTAGTGTTATTGAAGAAATATTTCCACGTAATTATTTAATAAATATAATGGATCTGGGTGTTAAGGAGATTTTGCAATAAAAACTCAATTACGTAATTATAATAAATTTTCTCCTAAACGCACGTGTAGATATATTGGCGCAACCCCGTATTTCTTTTAGATACTCATCTATTGTTACCACAGTTGCTGCCAGAGCTTGCCCTGTTAGTTCAGTCACTAAAGACATAATTAAACTTAATGCCACTTCATTCGCATTTATACAAATTTTTATGTAAAAGATAATAGATAGAAGAAACGAACAGTTATCGAAGCCCACGGCACCAAAACCTAGGCTGAAATTATATACCCGAGTTCCTAGTACAAGATTGATGAGGTGGAAAAATTTCTCTTTTCGAACATTAGGTTGCAAGGAACAAAAATCCTGCATATCCTCTAGTGTTAAATATGTCTGCACAATAGCTAAAATAATAAGAATGAAGTAATAATGAAGATCTGATGAAAGCATATGGTCTTTGGTCATCTATTTATGTTTCCTTACAAGTAACCTCCTGTACTTCAGCTAAACTCTTAGAAGAATCCTGTCCAGAAAATATTATGGCCCCACAAATAATGAGTCGATAGATATTTTCATAATCATCAGTCATATTATTGCTTGGTTGGCAAATTTTCGTTAACAACGGGCTGAATTTTGATGCCATAATTTTCTTATATTCTTCGAGAAATAAGGCTGAAAACAAATTTTAGAACACAGTACTCACAATCTGATTGAAGAAAATAATTAAAGTTCCTAACCTCGTGGTGAAAAGTTAGTATCAAAATATATCTTCATTTTTAAAGTATTCAATGGAAGTGAATTTTGTTCCATCAACGCATCTATGCAGATCTACCAACTAAGCAAAACTCAAAATATACTTTTTTCAGTATCTGCATATCTTCTGTTGAAATTTTATCTTTTTTATAGAATTTACTTATTGTTAACGTCCTGATCTTGATGCATTATTCCATAATTTTTATCAAACCAAAAAGTCAATCCAAGGCTCTTTAAAGTTTTCCAATTCGCATCGATATTCTTCAATAATTTCATCGTTGAGTTGTTTAATAACACACTTTATTTCTTTTTCAGTATCCATAATTTATCTGCGTGGACGGTGATGATTTTTCACTTTAAATAACTACCAGATTTTAGTGTTGACAATGTCATTTGTATAGCGAGCAATAGGTTATGAAAACAAATATTTCCTTATATTAATAACTTTCCACAATAAATAAAAATTTAAAGTTATTTTAAATAAGAGTTAATGAATTTGAAATAGCAATCTAGTTTCTTCCACTATTTTGTGAATATTGTTGAATCTGAGTGCAAGATCGAGAAAATATTATTAAATACACTGGGATAAACTCGATTTTCAGTAACCCAATGAGCAAAACTTGAAAACATACTGGATTAATCCGAGTAGCATAGGGTTTCACAGAGTCGAGTGTTTCATTTTGGTCTTTGTTGAACAAGGAAATATACTTACCTGAATGGCATTCCGTTATGAACTAAATAGATATTTAGGTTACTCTCTTCGCACCACTCTTGCTAGTTGCTCAATGAATGAAACGACTTACCTTCCAGGCAATTTGAGTTCGCATGAGATTACTACGTTCGGATTTATTGTACTCCACCGGCTCCTGGCAATGAAATTGTAGTAGAGAAAGATTAAATCAGTTGTTTCTGAATAAAATTCTTTCAACTTATGTAAATTGGACATTGTCAAAATAAGCTACAACCTTCGGAATACTTTCTTATTTTATATACTATTTATTATATGTTCGCTTACCGGAGCTAATTAAAATTCATCCACCCCCTCCCTTGAGTAAGACTTAAATAGGACTAATTACTTTAAGAGTCAGAATATCACTAATTCAATTTTCTTCTGCTTCCAGTAGCAATTGGTAAGGACGAAAATGAACTCAAGAACTTTCATCGATCTGATGAAAGTGATCATTTATTTCTATAAAACCTTAATCAATTTCAAATTAAATATGATGGCATTTTGAATACCCTCAACTTAGCTTCCACTGTCTGACAGAGCAGGCTAACAGCAGAATGAAGATGCCCAATGGTGGGGCACAATGGAAGCGTTCCTTAATCTTTCGTTGTTTAGACACTGGCCGATGCTTCCTATTGGTATTCAAATCTTGATATACCACCACAAACGTCTTTTTCGCTAATAAATGCATTCCCTGAACCGTAAATGAATGAATTAAAGATCAGCCTGGACATATGAAATTTCCATCGTGGCGTATCGAAGCTCTGCGGGCCTTGTGCAGTCACTGACCATTTTGACACTCCAGACGATTTAGAGGATCTTGACTAAGATTCCAGATGGATTCAATGCTCAAATGTACAGATGAACTATTTCCGTTCGGAGGTGTTGGAAAATAAAAGAAAGATTGAACAAGTTGACAATTGGTTGTGAATTCTTCAAGTAGTTGACATTTCTTGCTAAACTACTTCAAATTTCAAGGTGGTTGAGGGCCATAATTTTTTTTATTAGAGTAATTTAAGGGTATTTTGGGAGATTAATTAGGTTAAAACACATATATTTCAACTAATTACTTTCACTGAAATATTTAACCTATATTCCATAACTCATAAGTCCCAAAAATTTGTAAGATGTCGATATTTGGACGCTCATAAAACTGAAAATTGGCAGAATTTCAAGCTGAAATATGTGTTTTAATTCAAAACCATCATGGCTTCGAATCACCCCTCCTTAAATGGTTTAGGTGGTAAAACCATCTAAGTTGGATCATTTTCTTGTATGTTCAAAACAACCATAAGTTCTATCATGCATTCTTTGAAATCACATTTATCAGTGATAACATTAATTGAATTATGTTTTTTGTGTCGTATAAAGAGGTAGAGGTATGCCAGGGTGAAATATAATTACCAATAATTATTTAATAATTTTCTTCATCGAAAGTGATTTTTCAACTTACGTATTCTTCACATAATCATTGAGTACCAATTGGGTCTTATTTTGCTTCTGCAAACTATTGTGAAGTGCTCCATATTACATATAGTTCCAGTCGAACGGTAGTAGGCTTTGACTACAACAAATGAGAGCTCCTGTTGTAAAGTGCATAAAGAATTTCCAGCCCTGCAATTTGGGGGTGTCTTGTTGAAGAGTTTTTGAGAATCGAAACAACCAGATGATGGATTTCAATTCTGCACCTAAGTATTAGAATTTAAGTTAAGGTTGCGGTTGGGCCAAGTAGTTCTTAACTTATTCATCTGTGGGGATTTTGAGAGCAGCCACTTTACGATTAGCTATGAAGGAAAGAGTAGAATTTGTAATTGATGCTGCAATTTAAAGGGGAGGTTTGAATTCATTTGTATCAGCCTAAATCAGTCCAAGTGCAGAAGCTAGCCTACATCCGGTTTGATCAAGTTGACTTAAGATGAACCGTCACAAGTTAATCGAAGACTAGAATGATGGCGTATTGGCATGCCAAGTGAAATAGGAAAGGCGAAAACCCTCATAACAGGTTTGAAATCACTCGCTGCATTTGAACTCGTAGAGCATACGATGTCTAGAAACCCGGTTTCTGCGTTCTGCTTGTATCTGTCTACTCTCCTCTTAAATGTACCTTGATACAATAAAGAAAGCTATGACCACGTCAAACTACCTTCTCGATGTGTATCATAGAGGGTAAACTCGAATTTCGAAGGCAATTTGAATCAGTTTTTTGGTAAAGTCGCCAAAAGTTTTGAGTGCTAAAATAGGCAGAATTTGAAAAAGTAAAAAGAACATGCTATGCTCCCCTTGACTCCGCTTCTGGACTAACTCAGGAAATCATTAAGCACGAGGTGACTACTATGACAAGGCCTTGGTGTAAAAAGCTAAATCTACAAAAATATTCAAACATATTGGCATCTATTAAATTATGTTGGAATCACGCACTCGTCTCTGATTTCCCATTGATTTTTGTCAGCGCTTTGAAATGCTGCCCAATTTATTCTGTTTGGCGTATTACGGAACTCGGGTCGTTGATAATACCCGATTCGATCTTCTGTTCTTACGCTGCTAGTGGGGATGCCTTTCTACTTCTTAAGCACTTCCATTTAGTTGTTGGAAATAGAATCTTGGACAAGAGCCCCCCCCCCACCTTTACTATGAAAGTAGCATTATTGTGCCTTAGAGTTTAATCTTTCCTACCAAAATTTGAGTGGTAAAACGAGCTCAAGATATCCGTGACATGGCATCAATTCATTTGAGTGAATTTCTCACGAAATACGGTCCAAACGGTATAAAATCTTATACTTCAATTCTACTTACCGCAGCTAAGTAGAAATATCAAAATATCTGGTGAAATCTTATCGCCATTATATTCAATTATTTAGTAATAAATACAACTCCTTGTTCTATTTCCTGAAATTAGATTCTGATGCCTAATTCCTGCACCCATAACTATTCAAATTATTAAAAAGAAGATCTTAGTTCAAGATTTAATGTTTATAATTTGCAACAAATATGTAGTCATTAAAAGATATAGAAATACATTTTAAAATACATAAATGTGGCAAGAGGACAAGCGATAACAAATATTTATCAGGACAAAGACAATTGTTTACTGCCAATTTCCAATGGATTTGCACTGCTATCTATTTGGTATTCTTGTACTCTTCTCTTCTCCAACTCTTCATACTCGTCACACAGCCTTTCTAGAGACAGAAATTCCCACACACTGCGAGGAGACTCGCTGCTTGTGTCGTCTCTAGACTCTCATCCTTCCACCGGTACTTCCACCTCCATAGGCGGATCCTTTCAAACACGTCCACGTCTAGTAGAAGGAAAGAAGCGTTGCGCTGCCCATTGCAGAAAGTTAGCGAAAGTGAAAAAATTTTCGTAGTTTTTGGAGCTGGCAATTAAGCCAACTGACTCGACTTTGATAATTCATTTGTGCTATTAACATATTATCAATAATCTTAATTGTATCTATTTTCCCATAACGAAATTGTGACAAACTGCTGCTATTTATTCAATTAGTGTACTCTAATTTAATATTTTTGGACTTTTGTTGTTTGAAGTTATATGAACTGTAATTTATTAAAAATAGCAACAAAAGAGCACGGGGCTTAAGATAGTTCATTAAACTATTATTCTTGTCAGTTTAAAATTGTATACAGTTACTGACAACTTGACAGTTATTTGGATAAAATCTGTAATCATTTTGGTGGGGTTTTGACCTCTGGACAGCTTATATTCCTATATGAAAACTTTGTTTGGTTAAAAACGTCTTGGTTTAACGCGAAATTTGTCTACCTCCTCGTAAGCTCTCAAAATCTGACTCAGAGCATGGTAATAGTGATGGAGCAAGGTCTTCCAGACTCTTTCTTTACAACTGAAGGTCAACTGAAGGGTTACACAAGCCCAAATACAAAGGGGATAATATAAACAAAAGCCTTGAAGTTTATGAAATCAAATTGATGGGCGTAAGTGCTGAAATTCATGACGCATACGAGGTGTTACAAATGCACCTCTATTTATGAAGCCAGGAGTGGGTGGACTTACTACTTTGTTCAATAGATTTTAAACTGGACCTAAAATATGAGTATTTTTTCTGTTTAAATAAACAAAATCTCATATTAACTCCTGACAACTGTAACTTCAAGGGATGAATGGTTTCGAGCATTTTAAAAAGGTGGCTTATAGGGAATAAATAAGTTTGAGCTTGGAGGAACAGACATTAGGCGGTAAAAATTATGGACTCACAATTTCTAGTATTTAACTCTTTAATGCCCGAATTGTTCTTTTGAAAAATGCACCCAATCACACTTACTGTTGTCGACAGGCGAACATGTTTCAATCGGCAACACCTCCTTCTGTGTTACGAATCTAATACCAATGGAGCTTATTTTGAAAGAGGAGCGAACGGTTCTGCACGACGATATAACACTAATAAACATTAAGAGTTGTAATCTAAGTGTATTTTCACCGTTCCTTCCATTTGGATCGGCTCAATAAATTAATTACGAAAAATAGAAATTGCATCAATAATGGCCATGACCAACGAGAGTGCGAATAGCTTGAGTAAATAGTGAAACTAAATTTTTAATTTTAATAATTTTAATAATTGTTTAAATTTACATTTAATTAAATAAATAAATGACAAACCCTAATGGATAAGACTAAGGGAAAACTGTTGTCAAGATCGTCGACTATATCGCAGATTTTTCTCCTTCCGTGTTATCAGACAGGATTAATGAAGTATGAATGCTAATCAGGGTGTTCAAACTTGAATCATCATCCAGAGGCGAGATGGTGGAGCAATAAATGCCAGTGTCGAAAACTTATACAAAGGCACTGAAAACGATAGTCATTTTATCCACAAATAGGGCACGAACCAATCCCTTTCTAGCTGTAAAATAGGATAATGTCAACTTTAGAGTCTGTAGACAGTTAGGAGCAAATACAAGTGCTAGGCTAATCTGTTAATTACAATCTTTTTGCAATGCGAATGGTAGAAAGATGAAGTGGTTTATGCTTCAACATTGAATACTAATATATGGGAAATTTATGTAATAGTAAGTACCAACAAAGGAAAAAAAATAATTGTGACTATGTGCGATATACAAACTTTTGAAAAGAAATGAAATAACGAATGTTTTACTAGGATCACTTTTCTACATATTTTGTCACTTCACATAGGATGGCTTACGCTTTCTACCCAAGTGGAATCATTTATTTAATGCAGCGGATTGTTACACCAAAACGCTTTGACTTGTCCTCAGAAATCGCTTTATTGTGAAAGGCTCCCTGCCTCTGAGGTATAGAGGAATCAGACTTACCATATGGAACACGTTTATTTGGGCTGTGTGCAATTGAAAAGGAGATTAGTCCTTACATACAACTGCGGTTACGTTAAGAATGCCATGACTATTAATTGGTGAATGATTGAGAGATCTTTGAACTCGAGACTCCATTTAATTCCGTACGTAATGACTACGAGATAAGTAGCACGCCGCTCTTTCCAGAAGGTTCTCGTGTGGATGGGATTCTTTGGTTCAGCCATGTTAGAGTAGTGCTCCCCACACCAGACAAGTAGAGTTGCCAATTATATTTCAGGTTACGAGTTTCTAACTTCCCAAACTTATAATGCTGAATTGTAATTATGCGAGGGGTTACATCGATTCTTATGCTATTACTAAATTAAGAAATATTTTGAATTTGTTTAGTTGGACGAATAAAAATATCTTAAGTGTGTTCTCGCCGTCATTTATAGGTCCTACATCATTGAAAAGCCACAAATTTTGCCTTTTTTATTATCCCCAATTATGAATATTAGTGATTATGACGACCAATTATTGTAAATCTAATACATTATTATCTTTAGCTTAAACATTTGATGAATTTGATGTTGCGTACTCAGATTTTCTGCAGGATAACGTTCAGGACTTTCCCTTTGATTAATGAAACCTTTACCCTAAAGCAGTTTACTCATTAATACTTAAAAAAATTGTACACTAAAATCACCCTTCCGGTAAAGTATGGAACAGGGAGATGCCACAATTTCATTATGGGAATAATTCTACCTCGAAACTTTGCTACATGCATTTTTTATTTTAATCATCCGATTTGTTCCTTAAATCAAAAAAATCTTCTCAATTAACTTTACATAGCACGGACATTAATTCACCAAGAACATCAGAGATTGCATCTTGAAAATTCAGTAGCAACATGAGTTGTACCCCTTTTGAGAAAGTGAAAAATTCAGAACTTTTTGAACATGGGTTAATGGTACCTGGTGTGCGTTAAATACTCTCTCAAGGTCGAAATTCTGAACTACACTCCAGCTATTTTGCTATTTAGCTAGTCAGTCAGGTGGGAAAATATCTAATCGAATAATTTCCTTCTGGATAATTACGTTTTAAACTATTACTTTTGCTAAATTCCCTTTGAACTTTATACCTCAATATTCAAGTCACCTGGAGGTCAAGGACGAATTTTGTTAGTGCCCGAATAACTGATGTTACTATTTCAAATTGTAGCTTATAACGCGCTATAGCCTGATTAAAACTTGTGAAATTGCGCGTTTTCATAGGCTGCGATAAGAGCACAAAACACTGTGAGGATGCTGTTGATTTCATCCGAATATTTCTCACGTAAGCAAATGAAATTATTTCACTTTCTCCGCATAAATTTGCCATTTCCGAGTCTGAGAAGAGGATTAATCACTCTTCTTCCTCGTTGCTAAAGCTTTGTCTGGACAAGGCTCACATAATTCGTGTCAAAATGACATTTCACATTTCCTCCATTTTATTTTCGTGTTCAATTAAATAGCACGCCTTAACTTTTAAATTAAGTCTCAATTATTTTGATGTCAAAGCTATTCTATCTTGTTGAGACTCGACAAATCGTATTCACCCTAAATGAGTATCGATTTCCAATCGTTTCGTGATAAAAACTCATTGTAGAAGGAGAGATAAGAGAAGATGCCCTGCCAAATTGTTTAAAAATGCCTTTTATCTATAGAAATACTATTCAAGGTTGGCAGGCAAGTGCATCTTTGCTTATTTGTGGAAAATTAGCTCAACGAAGTTTGTAAATAAAAATAGCAGATGAAGTGTCTCTTTAGTATCAAAAGGAGACGTGAAGTTTACTTTTTCGATTTGGGGCTTTCCTCTTAATATCCAACGCAATAAGTACTGCAAAGATTAAAAGAAAATGAAATTGTTTAAAAGTGTAAATGATTGTCATTTATCATAAGTGGATAAAGAGGTGCGCGATAGACTTACCTCCACGCGGTGCTCCCTGGGCATTCATAAGACAGAAAACTCTATACACCGGCAGCTGACTTCTGACTTCAAACTACCATCACCCCACTGTATGTCATATTCGACCACTTCCACAGTATTCACCTAACCTTACCTTTTCTCTACCTTTTTGTCAGTCTCTTTTACGTCTGTGAAACACTCTTCTGTTCCTCCTCCCCTTCGACTTTTTTGTGACTTTGATATTCTTCCCCACTGTGAAGCCAGAAGTCAACTAAAGAGCTAATGATAATCATTATAAAGCCTTCCATTTAATATAAATAAATAAGTGGATGAAAAATTGAAATGATGAATTTTATTAATTGAGCAAGTAAATTTTTGTTACATTTGGTTTAAGCGACTATCCGACCCCGTATGAAGTTGACAGCTAGCTGATTAAAGCTGTTAATTCTAGAGGGAGATTAATCTAAAGGGGTGGTTGAAAGAACAACTTTCTTTAAAAATCTTAGGAGATGTATATGGAAAACTAGGAAATTAGAAGCACATGATCTGAAATTTTATTCAAAACTTAAGATAATTGTTTTTATAGTGCTGTCACACCATGCCCACGTATGATCTTCAAATGTTCAAAAATATCCATTTTTCGACTGTCTTACTCAGATTTTGTATTTGCTTCTAACCACTTATGTCTCTCTGCCATTAAGTACAATTGCACTTAAAATGTGAAAATGAATTAGGCACAAAAGCGATTTTTTAGCAAAAAAGCCTATAAGCGTTGAATAAAAAACTTGTCATTGGCATTCGTTAAATTCGCGAATGCAATCATTCAATGTCAGGAAAATTTACGCCTAAATAAATTAGTTGGCTGCGTTTTAAATCAATAGCAATATTTTTGATCACACTCGTAAGTAATTCATGTCAATGACGCAGAGAAAAGAAAGAATTTTAGAGTTTAATTGACGTGAACAACTATGAGTGGAAAAAGAAATATTAATTTTGAAAACGATGAATTAGCAGTTCTCCTAATTCTTAAAATATTTATTATATCAAATGGCAGGTGTTTTGATGGTTATCATTAATCCTTTAGTTGACTTTAGGCTTCACAGAGGGAAAGAAACATCAAAGTGAAAAAAGTCAAGAGGGAGGCGAGGAACAGACCAGTATTTCAATGACGTAAAAGCGACAGACACGAAGGTAGAAAAAAGGTGAGGTGAGTAATGTGGAAGTAGTCCGGTGGTAGTTTGAAGTCAGAAGTCAACTGCCATTTAATTGACTTTTGTCGTATGAGCATACGTTGCCCAGGGTGCACCACGTGGAGGGGAGTCTATCGCGCACCCCATTCTTAAAATAGCTACCCAGAGAGGTGAGCTTCTTGCCGATCCTGACTTTTCCCCTTTCCACTACACATTCACACTGACCTCTTTTCACTAACATCGACTGGTCAAATTCTGTGGTCAAGTATTTTCAGTCGGGCCCACTGAAAACTTGACTCTTCTGTAACATGGCCCTCTCTTTCTCCCTGTTTCTTCTAAGTCCCATTTACTTTCCATTTGTTTCTGTATCTACTTTAGTGCTTTGTTAACGTCATATTTAATGTCTTTAGTATTTATACCCACTGAAATTTTCTTATTAAACTGTTGAAATACATTTAATTGGGGTGAATCCAAGGTCGGGGTACAAACACCAACCAAGCTGCATGCCTATACCTCCGCAGTCACGTGTTAATACCAGTTCCAATACCCTTGAGAGGGCATTATATTCCCTGCCTCTCACGATCTGCAGTTAAACTAGTTCTTTATAATGGATATGTAAATTCAGGTGGACTTTTTAGTTTAACTATTCTGTGATTAACTAACTCACACAACCCAGTTCTATACTGCATTTATAGGGGGAGATGAGCCTGTTAACTTGTCATGATAAATTGGAATTGGCAAGTGAAGTCCTACTAGTTGAGATTCTGTTATTCCAGAAAATATAGCTAGCGCTTTGAATTTCTTGACATCTGAAGCAACAGAAGGTGATAATGATCTTATCCTACGACATAATTCTCAACTTCTCACATAAACCGTGGTAAACTTATGCATATCAGTAAAAATTTAAATAAAATCACTAATTTCGAATGAGAGAATGTACTAACGATACTGTTGGCACGTAATAAACACCTTTCAAGAATAAAATAAATAAAAAATAAAAAATTGACTTATTATTTTCTTGTTTGTTATTAAAAGCATTTTTAATTGAGATTTTGAAATAGAAAATTGCGAAGCAAAGCGGAGTTTATTTAGAGTTTCTTAAACATCGCCTTCAAAATTGTCCTGTTGTCAATGGACCGTATTTAAGTGATTATGTAGTGGAACCACCCACACTGGGCTTTAACAGAAAATAGAGATTGTAGCAGTTTTTATCGCGGAAAAGTAACTCAATTCAGGCAATACTAAAACAGCGCAATAATGTTATTAGAAATCGCAATCAAAATCATTTTGAAGACAACAAGAGCTTTCTTTTATTTTATTTATGAATTTGGGTCTCAAACTACTTACCTACGGTTAGATGCTTCCCATATGTTCCAAAATTCAAATCTCCTGAGCAATCTACAATGTTTAGGATTAGTAAATGAATCGGCTCTTTTAGGAATCAATACGATTTCAAAATGGTTCCTCAAACTTAAATCTTCTCAACATTATTGCTAACGTCTACACTGATATTAGTGACTCTGATATTCAAAATCGGATCTAACCATTTGTTGCTTTTGACAAGAAAATTGATCTCTTTCAATTAGCATGAACACGATTTCTCCGCAATTTAATTTCAAAGTTTTTATTAATCATTTTAATCCTCTTATCACTATTGCTACTCAAGGTCTCATTATTAACGTAAATTATGAGAGTAATGTGAAATTCTTATTTTTTGTTTGCTATAATCCGATTATTTTAAAAATTTTCCATTTCTTAAGCTGCATTGTTTATCTAAAGATGTTTATCACTTACATAACTGACTAAGCTCTTATAGATGGCAATGGTGATTCACGCAGACTCATTAGAGACTTGGTTATGATTATTGTAGTTTGAGTATGATTTGCGTGTGAGTCGATAGCTTCCACTCGAGTTCTTACGCCTTCTGTGGATCGCAGTAAGAGTTGTAAAAATATATCCTTTTTTCAAATACCTCATTCCCTTTAATCACTTGAAAGTATTTGGGCACAGTGAACAGTTAAGTAATTTGATATACTCTCGTCAAATGGAATCGTGGAGAAACAGAATTCAAAGCTACGACGTCAAAGCACCTTGTTGAATTTCATTTCGGTTTTATGTCATGTGTTTTACTCTTCCCAGGCGTGGTCTCCTACTTCGTAAACAAATTTTGATCATTTAAATTTCAGGGTTTGACCCCCTATCGCCTGAAAGAATTCTAGAGTGTGAAGTCAAGTGTTTGTGGAAAGGCTAATTAATGAAATGATTGGCCAGTAATTTCAGATAATTTTAACCTAATAACAAAGCCATTTTCAGGAAGATAAAGAAGTTTACGAGTTGGCCTAACTGAGCACATTAGAGCTCATTTAAGATGAACTCAAAAGTTTTACCTCTCCTATGCAATGGAATGGGTAGTTATTGCTAGTTAAAATTTGTTCAGCATAACGACGAAACTGGTTCAATGATCGATAACTTACAGAAGGGTCAAGTTCAAATAGGAATGCATAATGAAGTTCGGATGGAGGGTTTAGGTAGTTTAGATGCTGAAGGCATTGAGTTCTCCACTTTCATACATGGAACACACTTCATTAGGTTAGCACTGATAGGCTGATACCACAGGTGCTCTTATGGTACGCCGATAACTTAGCTATTTCAAGATCGATTCGTCAATCGCTTGAGAAGCATGAACTTCACAACTCTAAACTCACTCAAAAAACAGGAGACGTGCCCTGAATCTTGAATAGGGGGAAAATAGTTACAGTCAAATAAAATAAGACGCCAGAGGTGCTATTTCATCCTGCTCAGAACCCCCCCCCCCCCCCCCACCAGAACCACTCTAAATTTCTCTTAGTTTAGACACTTTTCCACACAAAAAAGTTATAAATGTATTTTTTTGCCCTAGCATAGCAATTAATAGTTAATAAACATTTTCCTGCACTTCGCAACGAGAAAGCATGATTGACGTAGCAGTTTTGCGAGGCAGAGTGGGATAAATATCTCAATTCGCGCGGGTTTACGGTGCAATTTCTTCAGTTTTTTTTATAACTCTGGAGAGTGCTCTCTTGTTACAACATGCAGAAGATGTATTAACCAAATTGACACGAAATCAGCAAAAGAATTGATCAAAATTACTCATCTAGAATGATTTAGAAGTACTTTGTGGGCTTTAGCTCTGAAATTAAAAATAATCGTTTAATTAATGTGGCCAAAGATTTAATAAGAGGCTAGGGTGTGTTGGTATAAATTTGTTTACAATAGTCTTACTTTTGCTCTAGTTTAGCCCCAATAATGCGAACTTGCAATAGCAAAAAATATGAGACCCAAACACAAAAAACGTCTTGCGTATTTGAATAAACGATATGATAAAATGATGTTATCGGTTTGAACAATGTTATATTATTCACACCATAGGTTATTTGAAAAGCTTGAAAATGAGATAAGATTAAATAAAATTGAATTAAATCAAATTCTAAAAGCCACAAGAATTCAATCAGTTAATGCATCAAATAGATTTGTTCCAGAGGTTTTACCATCCTTTTCGTCTTGAGCAAAATTTGCAGAACTAAATTGGTAAACTGCAATTATAGAGATAAATGACTTAAGATTTCTCTTTAACGAAGCTATTGGCCAATGTTATTGAGTATTTGCAATTGAAGTAGAACTGATTTTCGAGTTTAAATCACTATCAGGCGGTAACAGAAGATTTTCAGGAATATCCGCCATATCTTTGGGTAGAGTATTACTATAGGGTTGATTTTTAACCAACCAATCACTGACTTTTTGCTCTGCAAGAAACTTATGAGACTGACGTTCAGGAAACATCTTCTTTAAACGATCTGGCGAGCCATTATTTTCTTTCGCATTTGAATTGGAGGAAAATGCAGTAGAGGAGGGATTTTGAGTGTCATCATTGATTTGCGAATATCGTTGTTTATTTTTTCGCCCACTAAGAATAGATGTCGAGCTTTCATATTCTGAGCTAATCCCCATTTTCAAAAAAATTTTTTCCCTGTTGCCGAATATGCAAAAATAGGGCTTTCGCGAACTTTTATTATATTGATCCAACAATGCTTGAAGTCACGTGATCTATTTGGTACATTCAATCAGCATTTACATTTGTAATGCACTTAATATCCCATTGAAATTGAGCGCGTGAACTAATTACTACAGTTCAGCCAGAATTTTACTTTAGAAAAAGTTCCTGGATGTGTATTTAATTTGGCCAACTAAAATTCTTTTTTGCTCTAATTAATGCGAGTCTTCAAAACAGCAGGATTGATAGTTGGATCTCAATAGCTTGGAAAATTTGGCATAAGGAACACGCATTGAATTGTAATATTGCAAATCAAACAACTCAGATCATTAGTTTAGCTTGACTTTCTTGAAGGCCTTAAAATAATCCCAATAACATCAACTGGTTTACATTCCTCACGATGAGTTCAATTATTAATTAATTAATCAGACATTTAAGCACTCTGAATAGTATAACTTAAGTTAAAAATGACAGAAAAATATCACTTTGAAAATATTTTCTTGAAAGTACAACGATTTAAAATTAGCGCATAAATAAAATTGAATAAAAAAGCATAATAGAGAAGGCGCCAAATGTTAGGTGTTTATAAGCCCAACCCGAAATATCACATTACTAATCTGTACAAAAACCGTAACGAACTTTATTAACTATCAGAATGAATATTTAATCAGTTGGCTGCATTTGACACTCTGTATACAGTATCGCAACTAAGTTTTATTTTTCTACTCTTCATTAAGATAATATTTATTCATTTTAAATAATTGATCTTCTGGAAACTAAGAAATTTTAAAGGCTTATGAAATAAATAATTGCGAAGTTTGCCAATTAATAAAGGAGCCATAGGATTCAGTTATCACTCAAATCGAAACGTATATCTACTGACAGTAAATCATGTGATTACGAATGTGACTTCTAAAAAATAGAAAATCCCAGGAGACTTCTTGAATGTCTCAGTGGTGAATTTCATAGAATTCATTCTGATCCAGATGGACTATAAATTAAGTCTTGGATATAACCCCGCGTACTGTTCCAGTGAAAATTCTGTTAATAAGTAACGTTCTCTGGAAACATTTATTTCTTTATTTCAAATGGCGGGCTTTATGATACTTATGATTATCCCATTAGCTGACTTCGGGCTTCACAGAGGGGAGGAGGAACATCAAAGTGCGAAAAAGTGGAGAGGGGGACAGAAGAATGATTCAAAGATGTAAAAAAGACAGACAGACACAAAGGCAGAGAAAAGGTAAGATGCGTACTGTGAAAGGAGTCGAATATGAAATACAGTGGGGTCATGGTAGTTTGAAGTCAGAAGTCAACTGCCAGTTAATAGACTTTTTTGCCGTATGAGCATACGTTGCCCAGGGTGCCCCAGTTAGAGGTAAGTCTATGGCACACCTCCCTGATCTAATTATGAAAATATAATATATATATATATATATATATATATATAATTAAAACTATTTGAACTATTTGCTTATTAAGCCATTTATAAATTCAGTTAATTCGTAGATTTTGTACGAATCTTAAAGCGAATATTTGTTCTATGGCTGCAGATCATTCAAATGTCGGAAGGT
>UZAE01012030.1:5671-53050 GCA_900617975.1 Rodentolepis nana
ATTTCTTTTTAAAAAATTCAGCAGTTTTCACATTCACAATTACTTGCTCTTTTGTTGCTTTGTGGAAATTATTTCTATTTTCATAGACAATGATCGTAAAAATAAATGTGGTTAATATTGGTTCAATAAAATATTTTGCTAATGGGTTTGAAATTGCTACCCAATACCCTTTGATCAAAGAGAAAATTAGAAATAGATTTTAATATGAGCATTAACTATTCCATTTTTTAATTAAATATATAAAGCAAAATAAGATAGGGATAAATGAGTCTGCAGTTTGAATAAATTTTAATTAGGAGTACAAAATGTGGTTGGGTAACACTCTTCATTAGTCTTAGGATTTATGGTGACCGAGAATTTTGAATATTTGTTTGTAAACAATTGAGAATAAAAATTAAAATGGTTTGAGAATTCATAGCTTAAATTAATAAACACTTTTTTCATAGTGAATATTAGAGAAGTTTACGCTTAAAATGATTAAAATGGAAGATTTGGCTTAAAAATTGTATTACCTTCTGTCACTTTAACATAATATTCTTAATAATTTCAAAATTTTACGTATTTTGGCATAATCCAAAAATTTGGTTTAATATATATACTTTTCAAAGGAAAACACGTTTACGGAAAAGTTTCCGTTTCACACCATCGCCAAACACAACGAAACGTGGCCTCTCAAAATTCGACACTTTAAGTAATTATATCTCGATTTAAGTTTTACTTCAAGTATTGACAAAGCATTAAATATTTCATGTTAATTAAGAAATTTTTAGCATATAAAATGAATTTATTTTGTTTATAATTGTGGTGTTTAGAATTCATCATGAAGTGTATTTGAGTATATCTCATTGTTAAATTTAAAATTTCCAAATTTGCACCCAACTCAGATATTTTTTGATATAATAAGGTGTTTAACCACATTATTATACATTTCGGCTTCCAAAATTTTAATGATTTCTTTGAATGTAAGTAGGATTTGCTTTTAATTGGTTAAATGATGTTGACGTGGTTGGATATTTGAGTCGCTGAGCTGCATAAAAGGGATATATAGCACCAATTAAAGAACATTTAAACTTGAATCAAATTCGGTGATGGACATTTTTAATTTAATTTTAATTGATTTAACGCAGTTTTAATTATAACTAACTGGAAATTGGTGAGTATTGAATGAGAAGAGAAAGATGAAAGATGAAATTTCACATAAGCGTTACAGTATTTCATTTAGCAAATTAATTCATAATTAGTCTTTAATCGGGTCTAATTAACTTAAATTTAGATAGGAAAAGCATAAAATATCCCTCTACGGTGGAATGAAATTAAAAACTGAAATAAGTAGGAAATAGCGAATAGTGGATTTTTAATTGATAAATAATAGCTTTATGTGGCTTTCTGATATATGTCGTTGTGTCGCCACGTGTTTCAATTAGACGTGGTCTATGTCTTTGCACATAGTGCCTCCAATAGTTCTCTCAGTCTTTAATTAACAATCAAAATATATGTTTGGTGTGTTTATTTATCTAAATAATAGAAATAATTATTATTCCACATCAAAGATCACTCGAATTCTTAAAATCAAGATATTCTTATAGTCGGCTTAGTTTTATAAGCTTCGAAAGACATAGAGCATATTTCTGTTTTACGATGGGTGACGTTTAAGTTCAAAATTCAAACTCCTTAAAAGTGCTGATTTCTTATCGATTTTAAATCTACATTAAGTTATATCGTAATATTTATCCGGCAATTACTCACATAGAATACAATGATTAATTGGTTATCATTATTGTGATATTTTAATTGTTCTGCCGCTTATTTTCAGCAGAATCAATAGATTAATTCAAATTAAATGTAACAGTGTTTATTGCTACACGCTATTGGTTCCCAAAATGACTGAAAGCCTTTTTAATGGATATAAAACTTCTATGACTGTAATAAAATTAAAATCTTATATGTTTTAAAGTATAAGACCTCAAGAGGGTATAGCTGCTTAAGCATTTCCTTACATTGCCACTTTTGCAATATTCATTTAAAGAAACAATGAAAACCAAACACGGAATGGGTACGAATGTACAAGTATTTACAATTTCATAATTTACAAGGAAAATAGAGCACCAAGTTAAAATTAGTTTCAGTACTTTTATTCGCGTTGCCTTTTATGGCTTAAAATGGGCACTAATTGAAACCTGGGGTGGTCTAAGTCACCTTAACTGCGTGAGTTGTTGGGTTTCATACTTTTTAATCGATAATAGCCCATTTAAGTATGTTAATTGATCGCAGTGCTCTAATAATCAATAGTAATGAATTTAGAAAATAAATTTACGTTGACCGTTTTCTGCACTTTTCTATTCTTCTGCTAAAATTTGGTCTCCTATACTCTAATCAATATAACCATTTATAGGCTAAAAACAGAGTATCAAAATGCAGCATTGAGCATTTAATTCTGAGATTACCATGGTGATATGAAGCTAAAATCAGCTGTTCTACGGTGAATAATGTTCACTGAATTTCAGGCTGACGTATATATGGCCTTCGGCCAGCTAATAAGAACATGATTACTACTCACTAAAAATGTGAAAAGTATGGCCCATTAATCATCACTACAATCATGGGTATGGGTCGTCGTTCTAGAAGCCCTAATGCAACGTCTTCTGAAGCTCCAGCCGAAAAAATCGCAAAGAGAACGGGTGCGTTCGTTATATTTACAGCGTATAATCCTTAATCCATTAAAGTTACATTTGAATGTAGTCATTAACGTTTTCATTCTTGTGTTTTAGTAAGTCCGATCTAGCTTTGTGCTTAAAGTAACAGCTTTTGAGCCGCTATTTTATCGTCTGTTCCAAAATAGCGTTCTTGTTCTTTAAAACATACAGCTTGGTGGCATCGTTTCCGGCAATTACTCTCCAACCCTAGTTATAAGCTCTTTGACGTATAGGAAGGCTGTCAAATTTTAAATTTGCTTTTTGTTGTTTAAAGTCAGATTTTTTGCCCACACCTCCAACTTTCCTGGTTTACAGCTATTTCCAAAAGGGGCTGGTTTAAAAATGTCAGTTACTGAGCGGTTGTAAGCAAACGCTTGTTCCATAATAGACGCTCTTTGCTAAATACTTTGGGCATTCAGGATTTAATCTCCTGGATTTTTCTTTGTTCATCGAACAGACCAAAACTTGTCACGTTTCGCGCATTCGGGATAGAAATTTTTCTACTCGCACGAGCATATGTTGATTACTGGTCACTTAAATGTACCGTTTTGATTGCTATTTGTTAAATCTTTTGAATCGTTAGCTATGATTAGTGTTTTCTAGGTCACCTAAACCGAATAATATTAGGCAACTTGATTAGAGTATATATTGAAATAATTTTCGAGCCCTGTTTAGTGTCTGTTGTGATTGCGACGAGTTGACATGGGTTTGTACCATATGCTTGCCTTACAATATCAAAAAAATCTAATATTTCTTTTTTCATTTTAGATTCGAGTGATACCACTTCGGACGTCTCTACTTCTAAACAACCCGTTGTGAAATGTGAATCACCTTCTTCGGCGTCCAAGGAAACTTTGTCACCTTTAACTCCGTTTTCGCGTACCGTTCTGGTTAAAGATGCTCATCATGTTCAATCGAGAGTTAAGAGACAAGATTGGTGCCGTTGGCCGATATGTAAGGACTTCTATAGGACTGGTAACTGTCCATTCCAAAGCGGCAATGAAAAAGATGAAAACCTCTGTCAATTAGCTCACGTACGAGAGGAAGATGGCATATCTGAGATTGCTGATGGATACGTTCGCATATGCTTTGACTCGATGGGTCTGATCCAGGTATGCATGAGAAAAGTGCATTTAATTCCAGCCTCTCTGTGTCAAGACAACTCCTTAATAGATACTGCACATTTCAGGTCTCTCATGGAAAAGGTATTATAGCAGGACACTTTTGCTCTCTTCTACGGTTAATTTTACATATCCCTCTAGTACTTCCAAGGATTTAGTAGTTATGATGAATGGCTATGTGGTAGTCGGAAGATTACGTTAATGTTAAGATGTATTATCTTTGAATTGACGGTTTCCATGTATGGCTATTTTGCTTTGTTAATTGCCGAACAACCTGCTTAATGTTTTAGCCAGCATGTCGTCGATCCAGATGCTCCTATTTCCATCCTCCCAAGCACATTCGTGATCAAATTATTGCGAGACGCCATGCTCAGTATCTAGAGGAAAAACAAGCCAAAATTCTTCGTAACCAATCCATGCAATCTGCTTTGATGCAGTTGCCTCAAACAGCGACAACGGCAATGAATCCGTTCATTTATGTGGCCGATCCCCTGAATGCGCCATACAACCAATTTATGATGTATAACGGCTGTTTAATGTCTGATATGTCTCCTGCAAACTTGATGACTGCGAACAGAGTTGATCCAACTGCTACAAAGGTTGGACCCCAAGCGGTTGGAATAGATGCATCACAGATTGCCTATCAACAACTTTTGCCGGTAAGGCACCATTTTTTACCTTCAAAGAATAATATCGTAAATATAATCTTTTTTATCATAGGCCCCGGCTATGTTACCACCTATTAACTGGGCCGAATATTTGGCAAAAGTAAACACTCACTGTATTCAACCGCAAAGACCTGATGCCATCTCACAATATAATTGGCTACCTTTGGCGCAACTGAATCCATCTCTACTGGGAACTTTTATTCAACAACCCGCCACCTTTGCCTTTCAAACTTTGGGACCAATAAGTCCAGTTGCTACAACCATCGGGCTGCCTGCAAATTCGAGTGTTCTTTCGTGTGTGCCGAGCGCAGCGCCGGTTCCCGCCAGTGCAACTCAATGAAAAATATACATTGACTTTTTCGTATTTGTTGAATGATCGTTGACTGCATGAAACTTGAAATGATTTTGATTAAACATCAAATACTTTAATTTGTTAATTCTTAACAATTTGGGTTTGAGGCTGGCTGCAACTTGATTTTTACTTCTAAATTTCGGCCACTTTGGGACCTATCAAGATAACGTTCTAAAGCGTATTCTAGTTTTGAATCTGTTGGGCCCATTCAAATTATCTGATCGCTATTTTAAAGCCTTCAAATTAGAAGCTATTTTACAAGTTCCAGAAACTAACCTTAGTGGTCGGATGGAGAGAACATGGTGCCAAATTTTTCCAGTATTAATTTTGTGGTAATTCTATGTTAAGAATAAAGCGTATCCACGTTCATATCATTGTTAGTTCGAACTCACGGGTTAATTATTGTTTTTGATAATTGTACATTGCTATGATTTTTCGAATTATAAAATTCTCACGTGTTGAAATTTAAAGCAGCTGAGGATATCAGCTGAAATTAATATTTATTATTAATTACCTTATTACAATGGAAATAATTAATTCGGTTACAACATGTTCCAGATCAAGGAAATCGGTATTTATATGGCCTGTATAATTATATTGTAACAGCGAACGTGGAATAAAATGGTCCCTGCTAAAGAGGAGACCTCAGACTTGCTTAAATTTGGAACTTTTCATTTATTAAATAAAGTAGTCATCACTCTTGTACAGTTTCAAATTCATAAGGGATCCGATCGTCTGATTTAATTGATTTTTGAGTGAACATGATTGCACGTTAACAAAATGTCCAATATGACCAATATCAATATGATCATGGTTGTAATAGCAAAAATCTTAACGAAAAGAGGACAAACTTTACGCACTTCCAATTAACTAAGGTAGGAAATTAGGATTTGTCAGACAATCCTATACAAAAAATTCAAAATCCGTTTGTTCTAAATCAGCCTACTTAGGTAAACTGAATTATTTCAATATTTATTTAAAAAAATAGTCTATGACTAAAACTGAATAAAAATACCCTGAATTCTAACTAAATTTTGATTCTGTTTTCTATGAAATTAAATTTTCTTAGCAAACGTAATTGAAATTTTCTTAACTGTCGTGGTTCACATTACCACGCTAGTTGAACAGTTTTGGAATGTGAAAGGGTTGAAAATCCCTGACTTCTTGATTTGATTAAACAAATAAATAAATCAGAGGGGCCTGACAGATTTAAAATCAATTCAATTGATAAATATTTCTTCAATATTCTGGATATTGCTTTATTCAAGAAACAGGGGGGGGGGTTGAATATTTGATAATAAAAAATTAATATCCTTCATACGAGAAAATTAATAGCTAAATCAAAGATTACTGGAGTCCATGCTTTAATTTAGGCTTCTTGATTACTTTTTAATAATCCTAATATTCATATATTTTTTCATTAATCAAATTACAAACGGTAAAACAGCAAGGCTTTTGTTTCAAATAGCGATGGGACTGCTCTTGATGTTGTTCCACTCGAACAAAATTTTCTGTCACCTAGTGCAAATAATTCGATTAAATATTTCATTAATAATATGATTTACGAATATACTAATGCATTCTAATTAACATTAAAGCTGGTTTTACCTCAATTCGCTACTATTTATGGCTCTCATTAAAGTGATTTTTAATATTTAATTGATTTCTAATTTCAATCCAATTATAACTTAAATCAATGATAGAAATGAGTTTCCATCCTAAAAAGTCAAAACTTGTGTTTAATTATGCGTAATGTGCCATGATTAATGTCATAATTAGAATCAAAATCAAGGTAAAATTCGTATGTAATTTTTTGCATTTTATTTAATTTACCTTACAAAGGACCTATTTACTTACAAGTAGGATTAATGAAAATTAACAGTTAAGAATTGCTTCTATATTTCTTTTCATGTATCAATTTTGAAGATTATGAAGAAATAGGAAGACGATCATATCATTCGTGGACTTGCAACCAAATTTATATTACAATAAAGAGCGAAACAAAAAGAAACAATAAATCAGCAAACAAATTCATTTTTAAAGCGATTAAGATAACATATCAATTAATTATTAGGTCTCGAATTTAAGTAAATTAATATCCTTCCAGTAATCTCGAGTTTTATTCTACTGCAAGAAAAACGTTATTGTTTATTAATCGAGAAATGGGTCTTTCTTAAGAATTTGGACGTGAAATTTTGTCCCATTGAGCAAATTAAATAAAAAATTAAGAAGTGCATGGCTGAATGATTTTGAATATATTAGAAAAAAATCAATATTCATAATTTTTGAACTACCAAGCATAAGTCAAGATACGCCTCGCCAGAATTCAATCAATACATTGTTCATCTGTCTTAATGGCCAATTTGAACCCACTCCATTTTAATGAAAGAATGTTCTACATTCAAAATCCAGGTACATGAAGGGCACTGATTTTAAACATAATTACCTTCGAGTTCCGAAATAGTGACATTATGCTGGGAATATAATATTGATAGGACTTATCGCTGGCATACTTATACGTCACGTAAAATACTTCATATACCTCAGCTCCATCATTTGGGCGGACATCTCTGAACAACATTGTTAAAATTCGTTGGTACATAAACACTCACTACACCAAACAAGAAACTACTGATAATCAGCCTTAACAGAAGTAAAACTATTCAACTGTAAAGCGTTTTCATCGAATTTTCATTACAAAAGTCCTAAAATATATGCACTTTTTAATACACAGGATAATGAAAGTAACTCTATGGCAAAAAATATCTTTCATTAATAAAGGTAATTTTGTTATGTAAATAATTTTGGAGAGCCCTAACTTTAATGTTCAGTTGCAAAACACTGGAGCCAGAATTAAAGTTATCTCAGCGTTCAAGTTTAAAGTTTTCTCCGAATGATAAACTAAAAGTATGAATAAAAAATAATAAATTGGATATAGATTAATATAATTATGGATTTATTTAACTAACATAAGGCATTTCCATTTGTATGAGTGCATTCAAAACGATATCTTTTACTCATTTTATTTTTTTATTTTTCATCTGTGACCTTGAAATTCAAATACCTTGAATGAAGATCAGCCTATACTCAAGATTTCTGTTTTTATTAACTTACGTGAATTTTTGTTAGGCAGGTAGCCTAATTTTTTTACTTGTATAATCGAGATTCAAAGTAATTTTTAGGTTTGCTACAAGTGCCGAACAAATAAATTCTGACAGAACCTCAGAAACCTCTATGGCAAAATCGCCCAGTATGAAAATTGTTCCCGGAATTGGTCAATCTACCCCAACTCTATCGAGTGAACAGAATCCATGATGTTTATTATGATGGTACACGTTACACCATTATGATGCTACTGTCACAAAGCTAGGTCATTAAATACGGTCTTGGGTAAGCTAACCTTACAATGTCAATTGATTCACTTTGCCCTCCTCACCTCATTTGCCTCCTAACGCCTTCAACACTAAAGCTACATGTTTTAGAATTTTCGTGCTGTTTTCTTGTTTATATGACAACTAAGCCAATTATATGATTGGCGAAAGTTTCTTTTCATTATCAAGTTTAATAATAAATCCGATATATAATGAGAAAGAAAATTGACTGGGCTGCAAAATCAGAAAAACACACCAAGCCTGATGTGAACGACAATTGTTAAGTAACGTTTGTTGCATTTGGACTACGAATTACTTCCCTCGTACTGCATTTGCATGATTTAGAATTTTTTAAAGACATTACCTGGTTGGGTGCTGTGAATTCATTAAATTTTGCATCTATGTGTCTCGATTAGCTTTTAAGGCAGTTTAAAACGCCTGCGTTCCAAACAAAAATAAAACACTGAACGAGTTTCTTTAAAATAGACCAAACGAAGATGAAACTGCCTTATTTGAACGATAATCAGTAAATTACAGGCATTTTGAGTTAGCTTCGATTTAGCAAATCAATGCTTATTGAGGGATGATGAGATGAAAAAAAACGTCAATGGTTGAAAAATGTACAACTTTTTAGTAACTTTGCATTTGTTATTTGCCTGATTTACAGATGATGCACCTCAGGATATCAAATATAAGACAATAGCAAATAGTGCTCTACTGAAAGTCATCACATATCATAGAGCCGAAATAGCATTTGGAATGGTTAATTTGTACCCAGCATTTAATTCCTTCCCATTTTTGAATCCGATTGGACAAAATTTAGCTATTTATGACTTTGCCAACATCTTATAATCATCCTAATTCTCTTTTTTAAAAAGCCGAATCTTTTCAGTTGAAATCATTTTGTCCATTAGTTTTGCAAACATTGGATTTAAAAAAAGTGCAGAGAAAAGACAATACTTTAGCGATTAGCATGAAAACAGCCATACATTATTTTTTTCTCTCAGGAAATAGGAGTAGTGATTTCTCAAGTTTTTTGCGTTTCTATTACTCTCTCAATTTAACGTCATAATTTGATTAGTCTACTGATTAACAATATACGGTACATTTGGATTACTATTTTAGCTGCTCTGTGATATTGATTTCGTTTGCAAAAAGCTGAAAGTGGAAGGTTCAATAAAAATCATGCCATAATTCAATCCTTAAAATTACAAAATATGTTAAAATGGAACTTATAACGCATAAATTATCATTACGTATTTAATTATGATCGGTTAGAATTAGGCAAAAACGGTCGTGTTAAATTAATTTGAATAAACACTTTCTTTGGGAAGTCATTTTGTTTTCCTCGGAAGTGGCCATAATTGTTTAATATAAGGACATCATGTGACCAATGGGTTGCCAAGGCACTCCAATCACATAGAATGTAATGCAGGGATGTCAAATTAATAAACACAAGTCACATTTCCCAGTTACCTTCAAATCCTTAAATTATTAGGTTGTTAATAAAAACGACTTTTGATAAAGCGTATGCGAAATTAGCAAATAGCATTTTTGCTATCTCCTGTTAACCACAAGACTAATATGTGAGCCCACATTAAGGAAATTTATTTTTAGAAAAAAAACAACTTTGTGTGGATTATAGCTTAAATGATATAAATGATATAAAATTTATGGTAATGACGATAATTTTTAACAATTTTGAATGACACTGCATTCGCTAGGACGTTAGTTGAAGTGAATATGAGGGCAAATTCTCTCAACCGTTTTCAACGACAAACGGAAATATGATCACCTTACGAAGAGGAAGAAAAGCTCTTATCGTGTTTTTTGAAAATGACAATTAAATACTAGATAATATTTTCATGACTTTTAGCTCAGTTTTACTACTTCATTCATCATTTATGTGAATGTTGATGATTTCATATTTAGGACGATAAAACTTGCTATAAAGAGCAGCAACAAGGCCTTCTCGTAAAAATGAAAATTGTTTCATAAAATTAAATATTCAGATAAAAATAGGTTTTCTGATTTCATGAATTTTAATTTTCTTTCCTTCATTACTTCTATTTCCTTCTGTTTTGCCTCTTTTAACCTCCGATAATAATTTAAAATGGATTTCCTTATTTTTGGTGAGAATAAGCTCTTTTATCTAAATTACTTGCATGAAAATCTTACTACTTATAATATACATCAAACCCACATCAAACTAACCACAACTTGTGGTTCAGTGTAGAGAAGTAAAAAAATGCCAAATGTCATTAAATTTTAAGAATAAAGAGACAGTTAATAATCTATGAATATTTCCATGATTTTATTGTTCTAAAAATTTAAAAAAATACAATATCGTCAAATATTCACCTAAATCCTAGGAAGTGGGGGGGGGAACTTTCTAAAAATACGATTTAAATTTGCCCAGGTTGGTAAATATTAGTGATTGTATCGAAATTAATCATCTCTTAATAGACTTTGATATCTACAAAGTTTTCTTAATAATCAGTGCGAATAAAGCCAATGTTTTAGTCAAGAATTTTTTCCTCAAAATTAAATAAACGAAGGCTGAAGAAACTTAAATTTCACGTCTTATATTGATTTATACCATTTCTAAATAATTGGAAGTTGTTATTGATGTAATGATCTGATAACAAAAAATTAGACCTTCATTTCCTTGAATAGCACTATAGCAAACTTAGGAATAAAATTGAATAAATAAATAAATTTTGAATTTATCCACTGTATTTTCATAAAAATTAATATGCGACCAAAAGGTAGTACAGCGATTGTTGCACTCGTCCATGAAACTTCTTCTTAGGTCTGCTTGATAGTAGGCGCGGCAGAATTCCCGAGTCTCTATGGTATTATTATCAAGATGGTTTCGGATGTACTGCTGCTTTTGCCATTGTCTCGCATGAACATTTTCAGGCATTTAAATAGTTAAAAGCATACTGAAATATTTATCTGGCTGAGCAACGTATACTCTCACGGCAAAAATGTCTATTAAGTGACAGTTGACTTCCGACTTCAAACTACCATGAACCCACTGTATGTCATATCCTACCACTTCAACAGTAATCACCTCACCTTACCCTCCACCCTTGTGTCTGTCAAGTGCAACTATGAATCACTCTTCTGTCCCTCACCCCCCTCCCACCCTCGATCGGTTCTTTGTAACTTTGATATTTTTGCCCTCTGTGAAGCCCGAAGCCATTTAAAGGGCTAATGATAACGAATGTGAAGACTGCAATTTTATAAAAATATATATTTAAAATTAATTCTGCAAAACGACAAAATTTTTTGTTATTTGCGAGGATTTGTAATTATTAATAAAAATCGAGGAAAAATGGATATTCATTTTCAAGGATATTTAACGTAACAAGTAACAAACTTAATGCAACCCTAATGTAGTAATTGAAATAATTTCCGATAAATTTGAGCAAAATTTCTAAAAGAAGAACTGATTTCCCAATTGCTGTGAAATTGCTATTAAGGCTGCATTTCAAATGTTAATGCACTAGAAATACCCGTTGAAGTTACAGGTCTTTTGTACAGCTGAAGGCATCGAAAATTTCACATTTCAAATTTCTTTTTAAATTGCTGTAAAATAAAAAAATAAACACACCTTTCAGCTAAATTAATAGAAAGTGAAATCAAAATTATTTGCACCTTATTTTTTATAAATTATTAGCCAAAACCGGTGGAAAAAAATGGAACAACGAAAGTACTTTGCCATTTAAAATGTCCCGATAAGTACCTCGTGTTAATTAGGAACAATCGATTATGACTGATGATTTCTGATAACTATTTAATTAGTTCTATAAATACCTGATTTTAAATCAAACACTTTCTTAATACCAATTACATCAAAATGAATAATCTATGGTAATTATTTTCGAGTGTTCTAAATTATAATTCAATCTTTTTTTAAGCAAATTGATATGATACTCTTATTAATCGAGGATAAATAAATTATTAATAAGCTGTAAGCCGAAATTAGTCATGCTACGTTTAATGTTTTCTATAATTATTAATAAAATAATATAAATTTTTATTAAAGTAATTAATTATTTCGATGTTAGTGATCCGTTTGCAAGATTATCAATAATAATAAGATTTTGCTTACGTCTTGACAAAGTTACTTTCCTTTTATAATTATTTTTTAAGCCATTATTTTCAAACTTCGTGATAAAATTGATGGGTATAAGTAAAATCATCGATTAGTTCATTGTGTGGACTGTATCAGCCCATCCAATATTTAAAAGATGTTGATTAAGCATTTACTTTTAAAATTTAGTACGATTTTCTTAGCGAAGATGGAGCTTAATTCCGTACGTTTATATTTGCTTGGAAGTTTCAAGGTCAGACCTAAAATCGAAGACGCTGCAGATGATTTGTCAACATTTCGATATAATTTATGACCGTCGTTCATACGTCTAAACAAACATACACATTAAGCACCCACTTTCCATTACAATTCTTGGTTCAAGTTCTATAATTCCTAATGATTAAATTGCTTGAATTTTCTAGATTCTGGAATTTTTTTACAAATTGTTTACTCGGGTTGATGATTTTCTATGCAACATAGAACTGATTTTGATACTTGGCTTCATGTATTTGATCACACTGCTTATTATTTAAAACTTCTAAAATAGGTTAAGATAACTTATGTGAATAGCATATTTCAGTTTTACTGAGATCTTGAACAAATATACCTAACACGTTAATATGGTAAATAACTTTCATCATATTTTAAATCATACCGGACTTAGCGGGTTTAAAGGCGTTATTCAATATTATGACAATCTAATATCTCACTAATTCAGGAATGTTGTTATCGAAACATGGTTGCTTTTAAATCGCACTTTGTTAAAACTACGTTTGGTCGAAAAAATTTAAATGCTTATCTATTATTGGAAACATTGTAAATCTTTTAGAAATTTGACAGTTGACAGATTGATCAATAGCAAGCCTTTTAAAAGTCCCTGCTAACCTACGCAACAAAATTCCTACTAAAGCATTAATTCATTTTCTTTTTTTCCATTCAATCCCAATTATTAAAGACCAGAAAAGGGTTTTTAAACCTATTTTAAAGAAAGCGATTAGTTTATAGTCGGGTTTCCCTTAGAAATATTATATTTAAAGAGAGAGAATTAACCCAATCTTTAACTTAAGACTGGTTTATAGTAGGCACCATATTTTTGGCTAAATATTTAAATTTTGTTCTTATTATAAAATAAATGCAGGATTTAGTAGTAAACTTTCAATGCTTTTTTATAACGCATAATCTGTTTAAGAAGGAGGCACCCTAGATCACATTTTTATGAATTGCGCATTTTGACACATGTTTTATAGGTATGAAAGAGTTTTTGCCGTCTGATATATGTGAATCTGCACCGAGGAATGTTGACTCAAACACTGTAATATGGCATAATATCTCGCTGAAAACAAACTATTAATTCATTAGATACTCAATCTTCTTATAAGTTGTAGAAAGAAAAATTGTCCTTTTTTCTATTCATACATTTATTTATCATTAATAAGGAATTCTACAAAAGAAATTCACTTGTAAATGAATAAGATTTGGTGTAAATTTTTAGCTTTTACTTCAGTCATGCTGGCTCATTTCTTTACGTTTTAACTTCATTCTATTTGGCACTAAAGAATTAGTCAAAGTGTATTAAACTAAATAGGTAATGAGCTAGCTATCCGTGGTTCATTAGGAGCTTTAGTATGAAGATATCGTTGAGGAGGATATGCAAGGATTTATATGATTTATTTCCTGAAGCAAAAAGAAATCAATCTAAAATTATTTGTCTTCCAATCGAAATTATTTGAGACCACTAGTTAGGTCTTCTGCTCTGTCTAAAATGGAAAAAAATCATAAAATTGCTTCAATGTTTGATGTTCCTCTTCCCCCCCCCCCAAATAGTTTCATCGTCAAAATAAGCGGATTGAAAAGTTTTCCTCAGAATTTAAATAAAATAATCGCTTTGTACATTAGGTGAATTGGACAACTGCAGAAAAATAAGAGGGGAAAGATAGAAATTGCGGCATAATGAATCAATAAGTGAGCATAAATCATGGTATGACAAATAGGATGATTCAAAGCACTCTTAGAGGGTTAACTTGTTTTGAGTTATGCTTATTAAAATGAGCAATCAATGCAAAATAACTGTCTGACATCTGAGACAGCGCAAAGATGTACTTTAATATGCAGTAAGCGACAGCTCTCTAAGTTTGCAAATAGTTAGTTCCTTTCGAGGTTGGATTCGACTGCAACTTTGTGAAAATGAAGATAGATCTTTAGGTTAAGGTTTTGGATTGGATTTCATATTCCAATTCTTCTATCTTGAGAACAAATTTATATGCTTCTAGTGGAGAAGGCAACACACTCATATTTAAAAGTCAAGATTTTCAAGCAGCATGGATCGTCGAAGCATATTCTCCACTTTTACTTTAGTACTCAAGGGTAAAATTTTTCACTCATATTAGTTTTGCCATATTGCATTGACCAGTCTAATGATTGAACTGGTTGAATCTTAAAGTCATTGACAATGATAAACTAATCAAATTATTCTTTTAACAGTAAGTTTCTTCAATATCTTTTCAAATACTTGGAAGCATGCATGACAACTAGACATTAAAATGTGCCATTAGATTGGCAATATCAAGGGTAATTCAGTGTCAAATAGCATATTTAACTATTTGCCATTTACTAACTAAATATTTAACCTAAACATAGATCCTATAAAATGTCCATTTCCTTGTATTATAAAGTGAATTCTCCACTCTTTCAAAAGAGTGCTTGATGATTTAAGCCTCTCACGAATTCGTGCCAGCTAAATCGTTGAAATATTTCGTGTATTGCTCCGAAAGCTAGTATTCTATTTTGTACTTCAATATTTGTTTCTCGCTTTTATATTTCTTGTTCTTTGAAAATAAACTATAAAATCTTGAAGAAGAAATTGAACTTTCTTAGTAGATGAGGAAGATAAATTATTTAGGATATAGACAAAAAAAACTATTGTTAAAGCTCTTAACAACTATGTATAGAATCAACTCTAACCTACAATCTGTTTTTAAGTTTTAGTTAAAATCATCAATACTATGATAGTTTTGTTAATTATAACAACTGTTATAATATGTACATTTACTAGAGACAGGAATACATTCCCTTCATTTAAGACCAGTTCCGAGGATATAGTAAGTTGCATGAAATCTAGTTCTGTCAAAATCCTCCCCCCCCCCCCCACAGCATTAGCAAATCTTCGAGGAGATTGTTACCAATAGAATCACTCAATTAAATATTATGAATGACTTCCTTTATTTTCTGAAACTAAAAAGTTAAAATAATAATTTTACGGTGTGCATAAGCCAAAGCATTATGCTAAGAACGGACAGAACATCAAACACAACGATTTTATTAACATTTGATTTTAAAGAGAAATTAATATTGACAACTAATCAACCCTCATTTGTATTACTCAGCGATTTTAGCTCCGAGACAAATGTAATGCTAAATTATAGTTAAGTTAAAAAATTTTAATTTGACAGGATTTAATCATAAACGGGTTATTGAAACCGTCTAGGTCTATTTCTCCAGAAGAGAAGGCAATTTACTGAATAATAAATTGATATTAAATGAAATTATCATAAAAATTGTGCCACATATGGAAAAGCAAGCTTTATTGAAAATTATTATACGGAGAGAAATTAATTAAATATTGAAAAGCACGAATAACGAAAATTCGCTGACCAATTCTAGTTATGACGCTATTTTCTTTCTCACTCTAATAGTTTTGTAAATAATGAAATTATTCTCAACAAATCATTATATTTTTTATTTATTTTATTCTCCGTTTTGATACAAATTTGGTTTATATAATTTTGCAAACACTGCGGCTTTCAGTGGTTGGTTAATCTTTTCGTCCAATCACATTTGGTCTTAAGCTCTATAATGACTTTTCAATAAGTCAATTATTACAATTTAAAACTCAATCTAATTAATGCACGTAAGTGGGAAGAATGAGTATATTCTATGTTGATTATTTAATTGCTAAACTTTTTAAACTCTTACACACGTATTTGTTAAAATACAGCAAATTTAATTTATTTTACGATGACTAGGAAATTCTTCAGATTTGTATAATTTTAAGATTGTACGACTATATTAGCTTCATATTACAAGCTAAGTAAAAATTTTAAAAAAATATTTAAGCAAAATTTCGAGTCATATTTATTCGGAGGAGATCATTTCAACAAAACATATGCAAATAGTAAAGGTTAGCTACCGTGTTTGCCGTTCAAAGTTTTTACGTTTTCATATTTCTGCAAACACACTGAATTGAATTAGATATTTCTTATAAATCTGACTTCTGCAGCTTGTACAGAGTCTAAAATGATTTACAGATGTTACGTCAAGATATTGAGAGCAGTATGTACTTAATCTAGCAAGATATTATACAGTTATGTAACGAAATTACAGTCCCTTTCAATACCTATCTCCATAAAACATCTTGGTTTATTAATCTATCTCTTAATACCCTGTCAAGTGAGCTTTTCTTTGCTGTCTCTAAATATAGCAATTTTCAATAGCGATAATCAAAAGAAAAAGGAAAATATTAATGTTTCTAGAAGTTAAAATTTGATTTTCACATAGCAATAAGTAGAGATAAATATTGATTTACCAAAAAACTGATTGTTTTATTAAACTAAACTCAAATTATTATTATTATTAATATTATGCTTTCGCTATTAAAAATCGATAAAATATATTACTTAACTAGTCATAATAATGGTAATAAAATGCTTTGAATTTAAAGAATGTCTTCCTCAAATTACAAACGGATCCTTCTAATTTTTCTTGCAACCTGCGTTATTTGCGCTCCTCAAATGGGTGAGTAACAATTTATCAGCGACTTTTATTCTTTTATTTAAACTTGCTTAGTGAACTACTCGAAAATGGCCATTATAAATGTGATATTTGTGATCTTTGAAAGGAGATTCTCAGTTTCAGTTAATACCTCGAGTACTTATTAATTGTTTTACTTAAATCAATTTTTACAGACTTGACCATTTTATCATTTCTTGTCTCAAATAAAACACTTTGCAAATTAAGTAACCTGAGATAGGTTTCGAACCATGCATTATACCTTGTAAGAGTAATTAACTTCAAAATGCAAGGAAAGTTAATTACTAATGACGAAAGCATTATTTAATGTATTTATTGAGAATAACTCTCGAAAGATATGATGCATACCTTTTCCTATGTCCTTGGCATTATCATACAAGATTAGCACTGACCTTCCACATATATAGTCAGAACATGTTTCTCAATGGTTAATATAAGACAATAAAATAAAACATGTTTGTTACTTTTCATTATGACAAAGGGCCACTGAGCCCAATCGCCTTGGATTTTGAGGTGAACTTCCAACTTGCTTCCAGGCAAATTTTTGTTAACCCCTCACCTTATTGCTAGGATTCAAGAACAAGCGTTAAACACTTAACTGATCAAATTTAATGATAAATCGATAACTTTAAAGAACTTAAGTTTATAATCTTAGTGGAACTATTGACCTTGAAAAATATTTGATCACTAATGGACACATATGCCGATTTCCTTGATTAAAAGTTAATTCACGAATTTTTAATTTTGATTTCCAAGCTGGTTTTAAGAAAGGTTTTTAGCTTATGTTTAATTTTTATTTGTATATTTTAATCTTCTTCCATTTGCCATAGATAACCCGGTAAGTCACTATTATGCATGTTAAATCATTTTAATAGCATTAAAATCACGTGTTTTGCTAAATTCCGGCATGCAATCGAATTTATCGCGCATTTAATTGAAATTGACTTGCATTGACTCTCCGTTATGCTCTGCGAGAGATAGGCAAACTCAAAATATATCAAATAAAATTCAGGTCCTACTCCAACACTTCGAATGAAGTATGAGATATTTAGTTTTTGAGAAAATATTGCGACTCGAAATTATTTTTCTGAAGCTTTTGAGGGAGAAGACACAATAGAAGGTAAAACAGAAAGAAATTAAAATATAATCAGCTTAAGACTTTAATTTTAAAGAATTTGAATAATCGATTTTGCCCTTGAAGGGTTAAATTTTTTCTCCCCTTTTATTTAATGTAAAATATAAAATCGGAATGGAAAGAATTTACAAAAAAGCATGTCACCTGGGTGGCTGCAAAATTGAAATGATTAATTTAGCCTTCTAAAAAATTCTATTTCAATTTCGTGAATAACTCTCAATGTTGAATAAAATTATCTTTTCCTGTGGAAGAATAAGCAAACATGGCTTATTTTGTGGGCTTATTGAATTACCGAAACGTCCAAATTTGTATAATCATTAATTCCGAAAGGTTCTGACTTGATTATTCTGATTATTTTTTTTCAAGCCATTTATTTGCACTTCTCATGTAACTTGAACTCTAATATATGTCTACTCCCTCCACATAAAGCCGTCGGATATTCCCCAGATATCCTGTCATAAATGCGACGATGAAATGTACGGTTGTCGAGATGAGGCTGTTACGACCGATGTCTGTCAACTCGGAACAAAGGCATGCATGGTAAGTCAGAATCCCTCCACAACTAAACGGTGTCAAATTTTCGAATTTTAAGCACTTATTAAATCCTTTTAAATAAATTGTTTAATTGTGTGTGCATCGGGAATCGACATGCTTAAAATCCATATTTACCTGGATGCAACATACCCATGTGATGAATGGGAAGTAAAATTGCCGGTAACTAACTAAAGGCAAAACAGATATTCTCATATTATGAAAAATTTCATTTTGAATCATAATCAAAAATAATGTCAACCACCTACACTTTTGCATCGCGAGGTGTTAGTTCTTCTGTACGTAAATCATACTTTTAATACTGAATTCATTAAATTCATTAAAAAGGATAGTTTTTTTGTTTGCATTTCATGCCGTTGATTTGAGCTTATAATTTATTTTTTGTCTCCTACATGTACAAGTTAAAACGGTATCAATTAAAAAATTAGAGATTCGTGTTCGCGGCTTGTACCTATTTCCCAAGTCTATTTCTTTATCTGTCTATTTTGGCTAGAAAATCTACTTCATTTTTCTGTTTAAATACTTTTTCATTTACAAGCAAAGACTTATTTTTAGCTCCATTCCCTGTGATGATCTAGTAGCTTGTCAATACCACTTTGTATTTCTTTTTCTGCATCTAAATTTTTGTACCTGCTCAATTGGGCAAGCTGCCTACCATATATATCTTTTCTCTCACTCTAATAAAACGGCGCTGGTAAATTGCATTCCATTGTTAGTTCAAATGTAAAGGTAATATCTGATACACGAAAATCATTTTATTGTTTACTCGAAAGTAAACTTAAATTATGAACAAAATAAATTCAAATAATGAAATTGTAAATACGCCGTGAAGGCCACCAATAAGTGCACTTGTACTGATTATCTATCTCAAGGTTAAAATATTTAATTACGACATATGTAAATATTCGAATAGGAAATTTAATCTTCAATTATCACACACTCGAAACATTGCCAATTTGTAGTAGCCCTTTAATGCCCTTACGACCGTACAATTCTCTTTCAAAATAAGCCCTACTGATACTAGACTCGTAACGGAAGGCGCTATTATCGTTTGAAACATGTTCCCTACGTCTATAGCCTTCTCCTGATACCACCAAAATTCATTACGTCGGCAGCATCAGTCTGCTGTGAGACACGCGTAAGTACAGTTGGGTGCGTTTTTTGAAAAATGGGTTAATCAATGGTATATTGTTGTGGCCCTTTAATTATAACTCACATTTAGTTCAGCGAATTCTTGCTCGAATAAACCTAATTAAGCCAACAAGTCATTTCATTAGAACGCATTCATCATTTTTAAATTACGCTAAATGAAAAGTTTTGACAAGAGATGTGTATTTAGGTGGCAAGTAGCAAGGTTGTTGGTATCAAGTGTGCATTTGTTTACAAGGTTTTTCCCACTGTAGCTTCGGCATGTGTTTTTGTAAGCCTAATGAAGCACAAGAGTTTATCACCTTCTTCAGAAACGATCGATATAATAACTCTGTTTGATCGTCTGTGTCAGGTTGTTTCAAGCGCTCTCCTGAAAAGTTGGAGATCACCTGTTCGGATTTCATTTTCTCCCCACCCCCAGTTGGTGGAGGAGCTAATTTCAATGATCAAGTTTAGCTTATACTGTGAATTGATTAAGAAGGCACAATTTTCTAAGTGACCTAAAACGATAGAGCGTTAATATTTACAAAGGTCGATGACTCGTAATCATTGTTCATTAGTACCCACCCAGTTACGTAAACAGGCACTATCACTGACTTATTCTGTTCAACATTGAGAGATTTTAAACTTTAAGCTCTTATCAAAACAGATCCTCCATAACTTCAAATTGTTATTGACATATTTCGTAATAGGGTAGAAGGGTTTGGTAATCCCAACAGAATGTTAGATGGTGTTGCAATCACCTTTCAGAGTCAACAACAACAGCAATCACAGCAGGTTTTATGAAATTACTGAAGTGTGTTGCAAACATTCTAGTTTATCTAAAAACTCGAACGACCCTATAATCTATCAAGTATTATTTGTGTGAAGCAAATCTTAATTCGTTAGATTCAGCAATCTTTGGACACAAAAATAAAACACATATTTTGAAGTTAGAAAATATGTATATTTATAATATAAAAAATTTCAATGGTCAATTCAATCTGAATAAGTAAAAGTTGTTACTTAATCTTGGTCATTTCCTTCCAATGAGAAAATTTTTCTTCGAATAATTTTTTTAAGAGAAGATGCCCATAATTTACCAAACAACTAGGATGTAACTCTGAATAGCAATTAAAATTTGTGTTATTGAATTGCCCCTTTGGGATTAGCAGGGTGTAGAGCGGATTTACATCCTACTGTCTATTACAAATATTTATTCATATCAAATGACAGGCTTTGTGATAGCTATTATTAGACCTTAAGCTGACTTCGGGATTCACAGAGAGGAGGAGGAACATCGAAGTCACAAAATGTTGAGAGTGGGAACAGAAGAGTGATTCGCAGATATAAATGAGAAAGACGGAAAGGGGAAGAGAAAGGAAATGGTAGATTATAACATTCAATCGGCTCATGGTGGTTTGAAGTCAACTGTCGGCTTATAGACTTTTTGCGGTGTGTGTATGCGCTGCCCAGGGTGCACCACGTGGAGGTAAGTCCATCGCACGCCTATCAATTACGAATGTCAAAAATAATGCTTATCAATTAACATCCATTGCCAATACCTGGATTTTTAACGAAGCCAAAACTATACCGACGAAAATTCATGCCGAGCTCCCTCCTCGTATTATTCCAAATTCACTGCACTCATTTCAGGAAACCTTGATTCATCCTCGTCTATAGTAGATGAATTAACTCAACAGAATGAATTTTGAAAGCGAATTGGCTCGTTCTAATTACAATTTGATCAAATCAAATCGTTGCTTTCCAAAATCTGCCAATTTTGTACCCAAAGCTTTTGAAAATTTATACATTATTACTCAAAATTTTAAACAATAATCACTTTTCATTAAAGTGAAAACCACAAATTTCACCACTAAAATGCAGTCAATTACAAAGAAAAAAAGAAGTGTTCTATGGGGAGGAGGGAATGGAAACCGACAAATTTAAAATTGTGATCACAAGTTGAAAAATTTCTGAGAAAATCTGATCTAAGTGGCAAAGTTTAGGGCATTAGCAATGTTTCATTATATTGTGTTTCTATTATATCTATGAGAATTTACTATTGTAAATTCCAAGAAATTGACCTATTGGCTCATTGAAATAATTGCATGCCACTTCAAATTAATATTTGTCAAATGTAAAGGTTTCATTTCAAAAAAATTATTATTTCCATTTATGATGAATTAAGCATCCTATTCAATGCATTTCAAATGTTGAGGCCTTTAGATATATTAAATTTAAATTTGTTGAAATCACGGTTCATTTTATTAGTTGAACGTTTATTGACTGGAACCACATTTTTTACTAAGTTAATATAGGATTTTAAATTGCTCTTTTACTTAACGCTTAGTGACAGCTGCATATCTAAATTCATTTACTTAGTTAATGCTGTTGACATTGTAAAAAATAACAATTGCTTGTAGCTAAAACCAGTTTACTTATTTATACGACTGAATTCCTCGCAAGGCGATAGAAATATTAAATTGCCAAGCGTTTTAAAATATATATATATATATATATATATGCATAGCCTGTCGCTACAACTGAACATAATTACAAATACAAATTCAATATTTATTAATTACATAAATTTAGTTGTCTTAAATAAATATTTATAAATGCATGAATTGGTATCTTACCTCCGCTCTCACTCCCACCTCACCCCGTTATTTTCGGATATCTCATTCTTTGATTGACTCCATCTCGTAAATATTATTCAACTATTTGCTTTGATGTCCTTGTCCAATTGCCATTTCATAGGAGAGGAGTATAAACAACACGTGCGTTTACGTTTTATTGGTTTGGCTGGCAAGTGGAACATAATTTTTTTAGCTGGGAAGGGGTCTATTTGTTTAACACGTTGCTATGTGATAGTCTGTTATGACTATTTATTAGAGGACCTAATATTTACATGTTGCTAGGGCCCTACTCATCACATTATTGTCGTAATAATTGCATTTATTCGACTAATGAAACATACTCTCTTAAATTGATTTGATCAACAATGGCCTTTTAAAATATGCTCATTATATTTTGTTTATTTTCGTGTAATATTTGTTTAGCACTCGAGAAAATGCTTGGACATTTTCTTAAGAGGATTAGTCATAGAATATTTCAATAGACCTTCCATCGCAGTTACTGGAGAAATAGATTTTCTAAATACTACAAATATATCCAAGCTAATTGACCTCATTTCATCCTATACTGTTTTGAAAATTAAAGAATTTATGGGATTTATTAATGATAGCTAAATTTAGTTAGAGCAAAGGATCTAAACCATGCGGACGTAAAACCTATCTGAAACTGGGGATACAGCTCCTTAAACTCCAATTCGAAAAGAAAAAATATGTCATTTAATAAAAATGTATTATAATAATGAATCCGTGGTTGAAGGGTTAAAATATTTTTCGTCATTTTTGGCATCAAAAGGTTTGGTTACTGTAGTAAGGTTAAATATTCAAGTCTCTTCAAAATTTTTTGTAATGCTTTGATTAACTCGGGAACAGCACAGATCTAAATGATAATTTCTTCACTCTTAACATTAATAAATAATTGAAAAAAGCAGATGCGTGCTCCTCAATATTTCAAAATTAGACCTTTCTTTAAGTGTTTAGTCTGGGTGCAGGAGAGAATAGATAGCACGAGATAGTCAGTAACTTTAAATGACAAACTTCGTAGTATTCATTGTGAATCTTCCTCCTTACCTAACGGCTCTGAAATTCAAATTATTTTAGCTTTAACAATGGCCACACATCCAAGAAGAGAGAAGGGAAGAATTATGTGAAACCTTTAAAGATAGACACCGACCCTCCAAATAGGTTCATTGTAAAAATATTCAAATTTGATAAATAACTAAAATAAATTTTAAATTTAACTTTAATTGAAAAAAAAATCATTTCCATTATCAAACGCTTTTAAGTGAGAAATCATTTTAATATATATATATATATATATATAATTTGAAATATAAGAAAATAATTTTGTAAGTATTTCATTATTTTTCTGTTGGCTTTGATACTGTCAGAAATGGACATATTCTCAAAACATTGAAAAATATTGCCAAGATCTATTATCAGACAATCTTTCACATTGATTTAACGACAGCATTCAATTATTTACCAGTCGTGAGTCAATCAAGAAATTCCTTAAATTGGTTCATTTTTAATAAAATTTACATTTATAACCCCCCTTCTAACCTTTTAGTTATTCGCACAATAGTGCTGTGTTTATCCGTTTAAGCAGCGATTGACACTGAGTGTAGATTTTAACGAATTCGATCATCTTCAAAGCCAATGCCGACAAATTCTCACACTTATTGATGACGTCTATTCGTAACGTTTTTTATGATATCAATAGTCCGGAAACGGGTTATTACTTAGCTCCTTATCTGACACTGTTTCTCCAAGCATAATGGAGCAATATAGGGGTGTTTATCTGATACCAAATAGCCTTAAGATGAGGCAAAATTTTAAATATTAATTAAGGTCTTAATGTACGCAATGCAAAATAGGCTTTTAAATAGAAATCTGCTACTCCATGCGTACTATCTTGTTTGATGAAATTAGAAATGTTGGGCATACAATAACATACATCTTAAATTTAACTGAATACAATCCGGTCCCCCAGTACTTACTTGTGGTTGTGAAAAATTTCTTCCACAACCCCATTATTGACTTACCAGGTAGCTATTTTATATAATCAATAATAAATTAAGACTAATGGTATTAAGTAAAGATATTTATTTAAAAGCTACACATGCTGACATTTTATCTTGCCAGTCCGTTTAATGACCAGACTCTCGTGTTAAAAGAAAATGCAAAAACGGCAAATTTTATGCCTGAAATTTTAACTCGATTGTGAAGATTATAATTTTAAGGTCAGTTTCGTAAACGAAATATGTACCCACTTTCAGCTCACGTCGCCTGTCTGTTTACAATAAAGTGCAAAAAGATAGATAAATAATGAAAGTACGATTTGGACCACCCTTTTTGCCGTTTAAAGTTATGCTTCACAATGTCCCCTGCCATCCATTTTAGATGCGATTTCATATCGCATATTTCTTTTGGGAAAATGTCAACTGTTTGTTCAATAATCTCAAATGCATAGATTTCTTGATTAGATTATGTTCTTCGAAATATAATAATGACGAGGAAAATAATTTTTGCCAATGCTTGCAATCAATGGTCATTAAACATCAACTAACAGCAAGGACTTTGTTTAATTAGCCTTTTATTGTATATTGTCACTCTTCGTCCAAATCTTGAAACAAAATCAATAGTTAATCAATACCGCATTTCTTGTAATAATGTAAACTAAATAAATGTGGTAAGCAGTAACTTCTGGTCCAAATACTTTCCATATGAGACCTTGACCTGTGCTAAGTAATTTTTCGATAGTGGCTATCAGTTTTCCTAAAATTTAACCCAAAAATGATAGACATACAATCATGGATTAATATTCTGTGCTATCTGAACCTTAGTATATTTAAGTATTGATAATTTGGGAATTTATTATATTTCATTTTATGAGTAACTATCGTTTTTACAATTTTGAGAGATTTGTGCATTATGAGCTATCAAAGATTTCTCCAAAAATTGTCAACGTATTTTTCCGAAGTCTCTTGATAAGAACCTATCAATTTATATTGATTTCTCTCCTATACACAGTGCAAATTTCACTTTAGAACAGAGTGAAGTTTACAAAATTTCGTAGAGAATTCTGCTTCAATGCACTGTTAGTAAGCATGACATTAGTAAGTTTGATTTATAAAACTACTTCAATTGACTCCCAAATCTATGGAAGGGCAGAGTTTGTGGGCTAGATTACATATATATATATATATATATATATATCTTGTAAGTGAAGCGAACTCTTTTTTCTTCGCCTTGAATCGGCCAGTTTTTTTCTCTACCTAATCGACCCCCCAGTACATGTGTTGAGAGCCACATCCTTTTATTATACTCAAAATAAAATGAAACGTGTCTCGCGACTGGGTAAGGTGAATCTTTTTCAGACAATTTTAATTACGTTCTACCTGTTCTACCAATTTTTCAAGCTGACTTTTATTCCTTCAAAATGGTAGAATTTTAGAGCTCGATCACTTATTCTTGGGTAGAAAAAACGACATTTTAATAAAAAGTAATCTCCTTTTCAAGAAATTTTGCTATTCTCCCTTTATTTACCATTTTTATTTTCAGATTGAAATTTTCTTTGTGCCAAATGGAACAAAGAAGTTTAATTTTCGATCGGGTTGTTCGACACGCAATAGTTGTCCATTGGGCTATACAAATCTGATGTGTACCGACTTTATTAATGGATTGAAGGTCAGTTTTCATATACTTGGCATAAATTTTTGTGATTACCATTCTTTATTTTATTATAAAAATTCATTAGGTTCAATTATACTTTTGCTTCCTTTAAATTAGAAAAGATAGAAAATTAATATATTGCTCGGTTCACTCTGAATACATAATAACCAAGCTGAACTTTGAGCTATTCCCGATTAGCATAACAGCAATCAAAATTACAAGAAAAATAAAACGTCTGCTAGCCGATCATGTATTTGGTTTTTTTTGCAAACATGTGGGATGAGTGAACTATCACCGAAAAGCAAATATTCAACAAATTAATAGAAGTTCTTGTTCAGTGAATGTCTGCTGCAAGGTTAATTTATAAAATGGTGGTTACGAAATCATCTACAATTATACCACCAGGAATTTTAATGTACTGATGACAAGAAAGAATTTTGAAACACATCATGAAAAAATAAAATGTACACAACCTGACGACTTTAGAATCTAGATCCTGTAACGTTTTGACTTGGACTTACTTCCGAGTTCTCTGGTGTAGTCGAAGTCGTTTATATCACCTCATATATTGGCACATTCTTCTTGATTAAAAATTATGAAATCTGCAATTTTAAAGCTGATAATAGTAATTTCTATTAGCAAAATAAACTAAGAGAGAAGTCACAATTCATGGTAATTTTTATTAGAGTTGTACGGTAAAGATGATGACCGGACTCAATGTATCAATACTTATTGGTCCATATTTAATGGCAAATTACAAAGCCACACAACGAAACGACGTCTGTGACATGGAATTCATTAATAGGCCTTGGTGACGCTGAATGTCTTCCAGTCGTCAGCTTAGATGGTTGGACTGGCAATCTGCCTTATAATATAATGCTTAAGTAGTCACTACGCTTTAATTGATTTCGTAGTGTTGTGGCCTTTTACTTCTCTATATTTCCAATTTATCTGGACTTCCATCAGATCTACTTGAAACTTTCGTAATGGTCTAAGACTAATTGACTAGCTTATTTGCTATTACTAACCCATCATAGTGGATTACTTGTTGTTTACAATAGACAAGGTACACTTAAATCGATTAATTGCACTAAAAGGTTGAATGTAAACAAATGCGTAAAAGTAATCCTTGCTTCAAAAGCTTCCATTCGCGTGCTTTATTAATCTGTTTACAAATACATTTGTATCGTTGCACTCTGCATTCAATAACACAGCGCAATCTTTTCAATTAATGAAATCCTTGTATTTTTTGTTTTCAGACGTGTCGTCTTTGTTGCTTTGGCAGTAAGTGCCATAATCCAGCACCAGCCTCAGAAACTCGCGTTAGTGTTATGAAAGACCTTCTTTCTAAAACCGGATTAGAATCGGAAGTAGTCGAAAATTACGTGGAACTGGAGAACGAAATTGCTTTCAACCGTGGGGTAGTAAGATTAACTACTAAAGCTCCCCCAACTGAGGCAGAATACGAAGAAGAGGAATTCACTACAGAAGAAGAAGACGCAACATCGTTGTCTGAGGATCGTCTTCCTCGAACTACTTTTCAATCTCCAACTGAAGAGATCGGAGAAGATGCATTTAGCTCAGAAACTGAAGATGATCCAACGCTTTCAGATAATGAATATAATGCCTCTAAATTTTCTACTTACAATGTTGACGAATCTTCAGATCCTGTCGAGGAAAGTGAAGAATCACCAATAGTTAAAGAAAACTATTCATTAGATTCCACAAAGGAGAATGTGCATGAAAAAACTGCTGATAAAGTTAGAATTGAAAAAGCAGAATACCTTCCAATCTTTGCGGAAGATAACGAAAAGGTTGGTAGACCTAGCAAAGAAAGAATGAAAGATGAAGATTCGGGTGAAACGTTAGTTGCTGTGAATTTTAAAAGACTAGGAAATTCAGCCATAAGAGAAGCATCAAGAATTTCTGCTCCTTTCGTCGCAATTTTCCTCCTTCTTGTGAGAATTTAACTATACAAGTAATGTGTAGCACCGGTATCCCTAAGTTCAGTCACTGTCCTTAAACTGTATTTTATTTTTGCTGACAAACTTGTGTTGAACTCTCCAATTGGCTTATTTATTTTGCTGTGCTTAAATGCCGAAATAAAATGATTGTTATACGACTCAAATTAGAGTGGACTGGGAAACGGGATCACTTCACACCCCAAATCATGATTCAGTATTAATGTTAACTTGTAAAATGAAAATGTGAGGTGTGAGAGGAGATTATCAAGAGTACGCTTTAATCAGCTTACGATTAGACTTCATTCAAGTTTAGATATTAATTGTACTTTGGTTGCAAACTCAATAATTTACTGCGGACATTGTCAATCTCTCGGCCTATTTATCAGTTATGCTTATTTATCATATGACACTGGTAACTTCCATCATTCTGACCTTAGAATTTGTATCCATAGCCATTTATCTATCGAGATCGAACGTCTCTGACACCGTAATATAGCAAATTAGAAATATTATTGAGTATAGATGTTTACCTCACGCATTCGCCCTTAGATTGAATAGCTCATCAAATCACCACTAGTAATTGAATATATCTTTGAAAGTAGGGGGGGGGATTGAAATGCTGCTGATCTGATGGCTTCGATCATGGAAGGGTTCTCTTACCTTGGACTTAGCTAATATCAATCAATCTAATTTTATCTCAAAATTTTCTTTACACGAATAATTACATTTCTGTGCAAATTACAAAAAGACAATCTACGGAGAAGACAGTCCACTTCTTATCGATTGTTATTTGTCTGTAATAGACAACATTGTGTTGTCACGGGTGACTTCCTTATCCCCAATTAATCTGATCAGTGTACGGGAGCATCATCATTCTGGTTAATGAAAGATAGTTTTTCACGGTAAAACTCTCTTCTATTTAAGCACGTCAACATAGAATGTTTAGTAAATATAAATTTGGGCTTTAAATTGTATAGGGACATGTTAGTTTCTAACTTTTACTGGTCATTACAAATTAGTTGAACTTATTATGCTATGTAGGCATTCATCTGGTCGATCCCTGAAAAAATGGCAACTTTATGGGTGAAATTTCAAGTTAAAGGGGTATTTTTTGCGCGCTAAGAAGACGTAAACAGTTATGGCCTATATTCAGGCGTCCGACATTAAAGTAGTCGGAATCAATAGATATGCCAGTTTTTTCAAGGAAATTTAACTTAAAATCTATTACTCTACACTTATTCATGATATTTTGTCTTAACCAATTTCAAATTCTTAAACTCGGTTATCGTCTCAAACAAAAATTTCACTAATTAATTACAGATTTCTCTATGAAAACGCATCATATCAAACACACGGCAGGGATAATATACTCCCCATGACTCACAAATTATTCCTTCCAAACAAAGAAAGTTGGTATTTATAATGTGGAGGCAATCGATCACATCGGTAGGCTTACATTATGGCAAAATTTAAATCTCAAGCTCTAGAGAGACCTCTAGTGTTGGAACTAAATGGCAATCATAATTACGTTTAAAAGGCATGATTTCAAATATTAAAAGCTTTGGAACCAATATTCTCTAGAACTCCCTCCAATGCTGAATCCAAAGGTCTCGTTTTCACCCTATCATTTATTTATTTTAAATGGCAGGTGATTCGATAGCAGTACATTTATTTATATCAAATGGCAGGCTTTATGGAAACAAAATTTATTTATTTATTTCAAATGGCAGGCGTTTTGAAAGTTATCATTAGCCCTTTAGTTGACTTCGGCTTCAACAGAAGGGAGGAGCATTGTTATCATTAGCCCTTTAGCTGACTTTGGGCTTCACAGAGTGAGGAACATGAAAGTGTCAAAAATTCGAGAGGGGGGACAGAATAATGATTCACAGATGTGAAGGAGACCGACAGGCACAAAGGCTAAGAAAAGGTAAGATTGGTACTGTGAAAGGGGTCGAATATGACATGCAGTGGGGTGATGGTAGTTTTAAGTCGGTTAATGGACTATTTTTCCGTGAGTATATGTTGCCCAGGGTGTGCCACGTGGAGGTAAGTCCTTCGCACACCTCATTTTCACTCTCATAAACACGTTTAGTGTTACCAAAGACCGAATAACTTATAGGGTAGTAAAATATAAAATTAAGTGTTATGAAAATTTCAGGTAGTGATTCAAAAGTGCGACACAAAATATGGATATATATCTTGGAGAATCAATTGAAAGTCGTAATCCGTGTAAACTATTTGAGTGATGGTGGCATGAAGCTTTGAAACGTAATGATTTAATTAAAGGGAGTCGATTTTACTTGATACGGAACTTTTCATTTTCCTGTAAACAAGTAGATGTTTTTCTCATCAATTCAAAATAATATGAAAATTTCTAAGAATTTTGCGTTTTTACTTAAACTAAATGGAATCAAGAGTGATTATGCACGCTACAAATGCCTTACTATTTTTTCTTTAAATTTTACTCTCCTTAACAGAAATCAAAATATCTCTTACTTTGAATTATAAGTAAGAAATTAGTGTATTGCCTCATTTATTTCTATTTAATCAAAAGCATTAACTTCTTATTAAATTAGGAGGTCATTTTGACATAATACTTTAATTTCATTCGAAAAAAACATCTGAGTACAAATTTAGAATAGACGTAAGTGCATTTTTGATTGATTATTTTAAACAACTTATTTAATTATATAAAGAAAAAAATAATTACTTCAATAATAAGATTAATATTTCATATTTATTTACCATCTGGCTTTCTTTCACACATTTTTGTTCAATTATTAATAACTATTTTGATAAAAAACAATAAACGGTACTGTAAGCCTACGAAATCATACTGCAGGTTCTCGTGATCAGTTGGCGATGTTTATCTGCTTCGTTTAATTGAACGAAGGAGGGAAAATGTGTCGACCATCCCCCCCCCCTTATTGCAACTTGCGTTGCCTTCGTTCCAAACTAACACCCCTTCCATCTTCCCTAATCTCCAATAGCCCATCCTATTCTTCTCTTCTGTGCTCATTTTCCTTAAATTTTATCTAACGCCGACCAGTCTGGTTCAGTTCTTGGTGTTTTCATTTTTGAAAACACTGTCATATCCTGTTAGTCTTTAGGACAATTTTCTGAGATAATAGTGCATATTTCAACGATTATTACTTGTCTGCGGTATGCAAAATTGTGTTATCGCATGCTATGATCTTGGTTCCAATCGATCTGATCATTGTACGGGTGCATCATATTATGGAGGGAAAGCAGTTTGTCTCGATAAAACTCCTTGATCAAGATAAATCAAAATTGTCCTTTTTCTTGCAAAACAACTTTAATGGTGTAATTTATTTCAAATTCTTTAATGTTTCAATAAGAGTGGGAAGTGGTAGTGGAATATCGCATTCCACATTTCTTGCTGATATAAAGGGATATTTCGTGGCTGAAAGCATTTTCCGCATAAATGCCTGTATCTGTGTCTGTTAACCAATTGAGAATCGTGTTTTGATAAAATCAAACGATTGATGAATCTGAAATTCATTGAGGTATATCGGAAAACATGACAGAATTTCAATTTTTCATTCAAAATACCATTGTTTTTCAATCGTCAATTGAGGCCTCCGCTACTTTAAAGAGTTATTTTTATTTTTTCGACAATAGTCATTAAATTTGAAATTATAAGCAGGGTCTTTGAAACAATGCCAAACTATTAATAAATATGAAATGTATACAAACTCTGCTATCATTTCAATTTCTTTTTGCTCTTTTCAATAATAGGTGTTTTGGTAAACTAGATCTAGTACTCACATAAACGAGGTCTTAAAGAAGGTTCGTGAGGTTGATTATTTAATGACTTAAATATTTCACAAATTAACTGATTAATGAAAAGAATGTAACTAGTATAGATAAAATATCTTTAGTAGTAAATGATCCAATAGTCTATGACTTCCACAAATAAGAATTCTCTAAGAAAAGGCAGAAATATTCTTGAAAATATTGGGTGAGCAACTAAGTCATTGCCGATTTCAAATAAGAAGGCAAATTCGGAATTTTTGTTTAAAAATATAACTTTATTCAATTAAATATTGGCCGTTCTTGTCGATGACCTTTTTTCCATCCTTCTGGCAGAGTAAAAATTCCCCGTTCGTAAAATGTCTGGTCTTTGCTATTAAAAAACTGAATTAGGTGTGATCAGACATCATCCGCGTTGTTACAAATTTTACCATTTAAAGAGTTTTGCATGGAACGAAACAAATGGTAATCCGAAGGCGCAAGGTCAGGGCTATATGGTGGGTGTGACAAAACAAAACAAAACATCCTAACCCAGTTCCAATAATTTTTGCCGAGTAACCAAAGATGTGTGGGGCCTTGCGTTATCATGATGGAGAACAACACCCTTCCGATTTGATAATGCCGGCGGCCGCTTATCTTCAATTGCATCCATCCTTCAGTTTTTCGAGTTGTTCAACATACACATTTGAATTTATCGTTTGGTTCTGCGGCATGAGTTCAAAATACAAAATTCCTTTGTGATCCCCCCACCAGACTGACAGCATAATCTTTTTTTGGTGAATCTCTGCTGCTTTTGATACTGTTTGGGCTGGTTGATATTGCTTCACCCATGATCTCTTGCAAGTAACATTGTTATAAACTATCGACTTTTCGCCGCCAGTAACAAGGTTCTTCAGAAATGGATCATTCTCATTGCGTTTCAGTAGCGAATCACAGATGCTACTGTGATCCGTTGCGTCAGATGAATTTCCTTTAACTGGTGAGGGATCCATAAATCAAGTTTCTTGACATAACCAAGGGTTTTTCATTTTTTTCAATGCATGTATGCGACACATTGAGCAGCTTCTCTGCAATATTTCGTGTTGTGCTGTGACGATTTGAATCGATAATGGCCTTGATATGGGTTTCATTCACTTCGACTGGGCGGCCAGATCGTTGTGAATTTTTCAGTGAAAAATCACCGGAACGAGATCTTTCAAACCAATTTCGACACTGCCTTTCTTTTAAGGCTTCATCTCCATATACGGCACATAACTTCTTTTGTGCTTGCGATGCGTTCTTGCCTTTTCGGAAGTAATACAATAAAATGTGTCGGAAGTGCACGTCCTGTTCTTCCATTTTTAAATTGGGATAAAAACAAAACTAAAGAACTAAACAAAAAAAATTTTTACTAATTAACCTAGAAGCCCATACAGTAAGAAAAAAATATAGGTTAGATGCTCTGGCCACGTCAACAAAACAAAAGAAAGTATAGAGTGAATCTGTCAACAAAACAGCAATGACTTAGTTGCCCACCCAATATAAGCAAAACAATCAGAATATGAAAATCACACAATTTAGATCAACTGTTGGGGCAAATTTTGGAGCCTTGAATTCAGTTTCTACTTCCCCTGCCATTAACCCCCAATTAACTGCTTTAATATTCTTTGTTATAAATTGATTTTACAAATTAATAACTTTTAATGCGTGGAGGCGAATAGCACTATTAATATTAACACAGGGGGAGATCGATTGGTGACTAATTCGTTGCTATCATTCGTCATACATATAGGGCATATAACTTATTTAAGATTTATAGCTAATAAATAGCAAATAATACTAATACCATTGAGGTTGCATTCTCGTGTCACTGATTCTAACACGAAACTTGATTTATCACTTCCTACTTTTATAGGTCTTTGTAAACAAATGTATTTTCACTCTTGTATTTGATTTACAGGTATTCAGTTTACTTCTTTCGTGGTCTGATTATCTGTTACTCTAGGATTATTTATGAAGGGACTAGATACCTCGCAGTGACAACAAAGCTGTTTTCAGTAGATACGCACTTGCGTGTGTGATATATCAACAACGAAAGATTAGTGATAAAATGCTTAGATAGCATATGGGGATTAAGTGAAGCACCCCTGCTAGAATGATTAATCAAAGCACAAACCAATTGTCCCAAAATGCGAGTAAGTAAACAGATTTAGGTAAAGGTTATTATTTGTTTTATCGACAAATTGAGTATCGGAATGGAAGAAGAATTTCACTTTGACTTAGTGATTTTAATAAATAGCTAAGAATCAGTGTAGTGTAAACACTAGTTGATATATTTTTGATTTATATTTTTTTTTCAATAAAATTCAATTTGCTATTTCCATTTTTTTCTTGTGTTTGGCGGATTTTATGCAACTTACACCTCCGTCTGGTCTCCTTGCAAAATAAATATGCGCGCATGAGATTTGAAATGAAAGAAAACTAGTTAGGTTCCCTACGTACAGTTTTTCATGCTTCAAAGGACATAGGAAGCTATTTACAGGATAAAATATAGCTTTTCTGACATTGTCTTTGGTTATTCTGCAATTAACTTCGGAGATACCAATCTTCATGCTGTCGTAATAAAGCTTAGAAACCGGTTAAGACATTGGTTTTATTGACAATATTTACTTCAATGCATGCAGCTTTGACATTTTTAGAACTAGAACCTTCTATTGCTATGCCATTTTTGTCCCTCGGTATAAAAGTTCATATGTCATCCGTTTTTGATATGTTATATGGGAGGACACATGACGTATTAGATGTCCATGGCACAGCAAATAAACTTCACGAAATTTCATAATAGCAGGGCATTAAAAACATTTAAATATTAATCAAGATTAAGATTATTATTATTATAGTTAAAGCATTAAATCTCCTTTAACAATTTGTAATTTGAAATCAGATTTCACCATTATACTTTGTTGGCATGGACCACAGCTCCAAGTGTTAAGGTTTCAATGTAAAAATTCCATTTTTTCCTTTTTATTTGGGTAAGTTTATGCTTCCTAACTTTATGAATTTTGGTGGTTGGTCAACAACTTCTAATACTATTCCATATGATATGCAAAATTAGAGAATTTAATCTTCTCAAAAAAGGCCTATTCTTTTGTGTAGCCTGGCTTTTATTTTCGAACTGAGCTTTACAAAAGTTCTTGATGTCAGAAAACACCAAAGAAATTTATGACAATGTAAAGCGGTATTCCAAAATTAAATTTTTTTTCTTTCACTCTAAAAGTCTACGATCTTTGTCCCCCCCTCCACAACCCCTTTGACAAAATTCATGGTACCTCCAACAAAAAAATACAAAGTCTCGCCAACATTGACTACCCTTTTAGAATATTACTTTTGACGTCTATACTTAGCCATGAAATCCACAGTGGAATCTCCATTTTTGTTCCCTTTCATCCGTTCGCAAGAATTTCTTACTACTTAATTCCACTCGGTAACTATTTCCTACCATTGAGGCCGTTGAAAAACATCCATTCAGCGTTATCTGATGTCATCGTTGGGTGTTATCTTTACTGGAGCACCTAAACTCCCTATGTAAACTCAAGTCATTTATTCAAATCTACGTTGTTAAACCAATGCTAGTATTTTAGTTCGTAAAATACCAATTTGCATTTTCTCAGACAGTTTCATACATTGCTCTCATTCATCATATCGTTCTGTGTTTGCGTTAATCTCGAGCGATGGGTCCTCAAATAGCATTAATAAATTAATTCAGTCCATCCGATCTTCCCTTCTGTTTTCAATTTTTATTAATGAACACGGCTAGTAAAATTCAAATAAAAAGACTCTCAACTATGATCCTCCAAACGGCTATAATAAAATGAGAACAAAGTAGACCAATCAGACAAACATGAAAGAATTGAGATGATTGGGTAAAGTAGGAGATATGGTTGTTGATTCTTTCTTGGTTGAATCAGTTTGGCCGTAATGAAAAATAGTCACTTCCACTCACTTTGTATCATCTGAATTCTTAACTGTTCTTGTCCTTTTCTATTTGTAGAGGATCGCTACTCGCATAAGCCTCGAATTATAATCAGTATTCTTCATGGTAGGAAACGCTCAGCACAGGGAAAACAAACTTTTGGAGGGAACACATGTTGGCTAAAGGATAAGTAATACTCCTCTCCTTCCAAAATGTTATAGATCGCATTGGATGCTTTCGTACAGCCATGTTAGCGCTGCGCTTCCCACAAATTCGCCCATCTCAAAAATCTTACGATTCTCATAGTAACTTGAATTATCAGTATAATTCCTCCAAATAAATACCGATCCAGATAAAAATTGCATTATTTTTCATTGCCTATTTCTCTGCATACTGAGCTAATTAGACGTTCATTGCCGAAAATAATAAGTGATAGTACACTAAAACTTGCTATCAAGCATTATGAAACGATGTTATTTACCCATCATTCAAATCCAAAAATTCATTTAATTTACTCAATTAATCAACCATAAATACAATTAGTTTGAGAACATATTCACTAAACTCACCTGTAAAGATATTATCATTCTGCTGCCTATAATTGTCAATCTTGCACCAACATTAAAATTCAGTGACATCTTTTCAGGGTAAGCATTGTTATCTATCTCTCGTAAAATGTATCAATTAAATGTCTGTTTTATTTAGAAAACTAAGAGGAACTTTTATGAGGCGCCCAGTTAGCTTCAATAAATTTTTTTATTATACACCATTGTAGCGCAAAATGCTGCATCCTGTGAGTGAGTTTATTTGTTAGAAGCGCAAAGCTTTATAAGATAGCTAAAGAAAGTTTATACAGTGTGGTCAAGATAAATGAGACGCATTTAATTGTGCATCAAAGCTCACGTTAAACACTTCTAACACTTGTTGTGAGCTATTCGCGGTTCAATGAGTTGTTTTCGTAATGTCCTACACTTAGTACTTCCGAATAAAACCGTTGCTGGTTTGCAGCTTTTTGCAATTAACAGCGATTTCCTCAAAACTGGCAACTCTCTAAATATTCGCATTTGATTGTTAGATTTAAGCAGGAATTTAAATTCAAAAGAAAGGAATTCTCAATAATGCATAGAAGAATCTAATCGAAAAGTACATACACCCTGTTATTAACAAAATAACTAATTTACTTGAGAGAAACACACAAAAGAATTCTTAAAGTATTCATCTTTCAATCAGTGTAAATAACATAGCATTTTAAACCAATTATAATTTTAAATATGATACGATTTGTGGTTAAAGAAAAACTTAAAATTTCAAGCGGAAAGCCGTATATAAGCTCGGTGAAATTCATAATGCATAATAGATTGTAATGAGTGAAACAACCTAAGAATTAATGACTAAACAATAACTAACTATTTTCAGAAATCTTTCAAGCTAATTTAACACATATATCGAATTAATACAATGCAATATTAGCACTTTTACAAAAATGAAATCGTTTGTTTTAACTCATAGATAATTTGTTGCAACTTTGGCCTTAGTGTAATCAGTACTTGTTTTGACACTTATAAGTGTACGACCTGTAAAAGTCAATAAATATTTTGAAATGAAACAATAATAAGCAATAATAAAAGGCATAATACATGTAACCTTGTTACCTTATATTTAATTAGATACAATTAAGTTCCCAAAAAATTTATAACACAATTAGCATTGGCCACTTCAATAAATACTTATTAATAATTTTTTTAAATAATAAAATATCTTACCACTAACTTATTTAATTAAATATGTGATTTAGATAAATCTGGCTGGGCTAATTATGCCGGTTATCTTCCCAGTTGAATACAGCAGTTTTCTTTCAAACGATTTTGGTGAAAGAAATAGGACATCAGATGACTTATATCATACACATTCAAACGAAGATATGAGCCTTTTAAACACACAGATGGCAAAATTTGATAAGACGAAGCTACTGCTCAATACAGTGGAATATCCGAACGGAAATGTACTCTGTCTAAATTACTAGAAATATAATGCTCGATACAAAGTCTCTAAAGAGATTTTTTAAATATAGGTTTACAGTGGAACCTTGTTGAATTTTGAAAAGCACGGATTTGGTGTATGGAAAACGAATTATTCAATCCACGTTGGTACATTTTGGAGAGGGCTACGCCAAGGATTTGGTATCGCTATATATTCAAATAATATGCTTTTTGTGGTACGAAATTTGGCTTTTCAAAAATCACATTACATTAGGGATTCTATGAAAATGATCAGAGAAATGGACTTGGAATAACAATATTTGAAGATAATAAAATTGATATTGGAATATGGAAAAGCAATAGACTTATTCGTGCTCACGTAACTAGTACTGTATCGATTGGTCGTAATCGAATTTCAAGGCACTTTTTCGAGAATTCATCCACTTTCAATATCCCATGGTTTTCCTTGGTGCGAAGGAATTTTTTATCCTCAAGTCTGAATGACAACGTATTTATTAAATTGTGTCTGTCTATATATATTAATCTTTTTAGTCTGCAACTAATAGGGCGAATAATTCTGATCTAAATGACCTGCTAACTCTAATTGAAGAAAATGAGTCGATGAAACTTTTTGAAACTAATGAAAATCCAAATTTGTAAGCAGTGTGACGTATCAACTAATTTTTATTTAGTCTTCAAGGGACGGATTTCATTATATATACCCTTGATTTCATTTCCCGAACCAATCTTCTTTCCAAAACCCGTTTCAGCGCAAAACATTTGCACGAAATTCTAAACAATGAACAAGTATCAAATGGGCCTATTTCTAGTGTTGTCAAGAGATTCTTTAAAGCAGCCGAAGATAATGACGTGTATTATATAAAAACCGTATTAAGAAACTCCCTTGAAACAATTTGCAAATTTACTATTAAGGAGCCAGCAGTGATGCGTTTCGATGTTAATCTGGCTAATCCACATGGTGTAACGGCTCTTCATCTTGCCTCGGTAAGGAATTTTAATTGGCTTATTTAAATTTTCAATCTTACATCCTATTAAGTACTTAGGAGTGTTTATTTAAAGTGTTATTCATGTCGTAAACATACATTTTTAAATACGCCTTTTCGAAGCATACGACTAAATGCTAAAAGTCTTGTTTCAGTAAGCCTTGAAATGACTAAATTTATTCCATAGAGGTAAAAACATTCAATTAACATAATCTATAATTTGGTTTATTACATACTTTAAATATCAGTAAGCCACTTTTCAAAAATATCAAAGCTGAATTAGTTTATTAAATTCATCGTGTTTATGGATAAAACCTCATACTCTATTTACATTTATTAAATTTATCGCATATTCCCTTTGATTAATATATTAAAATCCATTAAGGTAAATCAAAATACTGATGCAGTTCAGTTACTCCTGTCATTTGGAGCTGATCCAAATTGCGTTACATCTGATGGAACAACATGCCTAACGCATTGTGTCATGACTTATTTGGAAAGGAACTCGAATGATGTCTCTCAAGGAACTCATTTTATAGAACTGAAAGATGAAGACGGCAATTTGTCCCTTTGGAATAGAGCTGAACTTAAATGGTCCCTGAATTTCGATTTTCAAGAAAATTGCGAATTTACAGAAATAAGTGTTGAAATCAAGGAACAGGAAAATTCTGAAGACATTGAAGAAGGTAGACTAACATAAATGATCATTTTGATATCAATTAAAACAGCACGAGCCTTAAATTTTGTCCTTCTGCTGTTTAAATTATTAGAAGCATTTAATTTTATATCAGAAATATCATATATGTGCGAATAATTATCAATTTTTAGAAGGCTACATTGAGACTCAAATACCAGCTCAGTTTGAAATGTCAGAGTAAGTTTTTTGCGCAAATGGATATAATGATATATATTTCAGGAACTATTTGACTGAAATGGAAATTGACAAGAAAATTACAAATTTTAACAAATTTATGTCAAAAAATCAAGTAAGTCGTTTAACTTATACTGCCTAAAAATGTTTATAGAGTGTTTTTTATTTGCCATGAACCCTTACATTACACCACTAAAAGGCCATATAACATTTCATTTATCCGCACTCTCAACTATTTAGTTTGTTGGCGCTCTAACTACGAAAATTCATAAAGACAATCTGTCCAAAAACCACCGGAGTATATCGAGAACTCGAGTTGGAAAAACGGTTGCGGTAGAGGGAACACAATTGGATGCTGGAACATTTAAAAACAAAGCTAAAAGCATTAGGTAAATTCCTTTTCAATTTAATTAAGTCCATAAAATAATTTAATTGTTGCTAGTTTTGTGTGCGTTTTGGAGTAGCGTAAAACACAATAGCTCTTAGAATAGCCCAAACGGATAAATGATAGAATAAATGAGCTACTCTTCACGTTGGCAATAAAACTTTAAATAATTCCAATTAGATATTCGTCAGGTACTCGGGCGGTTTTATGGTAGGTTTAATGCCATATTTGAATCAGAATCTTACGCGAGAATTTGTTTAAATTTTCGATTACTTTTCTTTTGAAAAGCATTTAAAATTTGAAAAGGAACAAAGACGCTTAGTTTGAGGCATAATTGTAATGTATTTTGTTCAAATAGTCATATTCGTTCTCTATTATCTTATACATTATGCTTTTTGTCCGATAATGAGTTAATTTAAATATTCCAGTTTTGGTATTAAAATAAGCTAACTCTATACTTTACTGCCTTCATATATGGATTTGCTTGCTTTACTCTACTTAAAGTTTGTCGAAAATGGGAGAAAATTATTGGGTGTGTTTGCACAAATTAATATCCAGAAGTTTGGTCGTTGGGACCCCATTATCTGATTGTTTTAATTTTTACCAGCCGCAATAGGGGAGGAAATCTGTGATTTTAGTTATGGAATTCCTACCAAAACACACTTAGAACAAAATGAAAAACGAAGGTCTATTGGATATCGAAAACAGAGCCCATGCAACACTACTGTTATTTTAGGTGTATTAACTTTTTTAACTTAACTTTATATCTAAGGCTTAAATTCGAAACCCCAGGTTTCCCAACAAGGTCTGTTGGCCTTATTTATCTCTTATTTCCAGCTAGATAAATGAGGCTGTTTCTTTCAAATGCCAAAGGCAGCTCACATGATATTGACTAAGCCTAACTAGAAAACGGTGATAATTTAATATTGAATTTGTACTTTATGAGGTTTCGAGCTCGACTGAAGACGGTATTGTCGCTGCTTCAAGGAGGAGCAGACCCAAACATTCGATTCCAAAGATTGCCTCCATTAATAGCGGCTGTCAGGGCGGGAGATCTGGAATTAGTCAAATTATTGATTTACTTTAAAGCAGACGCAAATATCAAGACCCCTTCTAGGACTAGACATTCACATAAAAAGGTATGACTTTAAGCTCAAACAAATTATCTTTTAATTTTTGTGTGTGCTTCAGGCAGCATGTTTAAACAGGTTAGCAAAGTACTTAATTTGCTTCTTCAGTTAGTCAGGAAATAGTTAATAAAGAAAAGCTTTATACACAGATAAAAACTGCACCATAGTAACATATCTGAAGCAATGATTAAAATTTTTATTGTTTATTTATAAATAGATGATAATTAAATAGTTAGTCAAACTATTTGACCTAATGAAACTCTAAGACCCTGAGAATGGTTACAACGATAGTAAGAATGGAACTTTAAGTTCCAATTTTTTTAGTATTTAGCGCGGTTTATGTCTCTATATCTTTTCAATTGCTTGGATCATCAGTATTTGCAGATTAAGCTTCTAACAATAGCATAATATTGTGATTTAGTTTGTGGAACATAAGCAGCCAACTTTGCGATAATTAACAGTTTAAGAACTGGGGTGTTCGATAGACTTACCTCCACGTGGTGCACACTGGGCAACGTATACTCATACGGCAAAAGAGCCTTTAAACCGGCATTTGACTTCTGACTTTTAACTACCATGACCCGACTGTGTGTCCTATTCGACCTCTTCCATAGTACTCATCTTACCTTTTCCCTACCTTTGTGTCTGTCTGTCTGTCTCTCTTACATCCGTGAATCACTCTTTGTCCCTCCTTTCGAATTTTTCTCACTTTGATGTTTCACCCCTCTGTGAAGCCCCAAGTCAGCTAAAGGGTTAATGATAACTATTAAAACACCTGCCATTTGAAATGAATAAATAAAGTTTAGGAATTGGCATAATATTAAATGAATTTATTCATTCACTTCCAAAAGGCCTAATATTTTTGAACTGACAGTTGGCTTTTCTTTCAGACAGAGCTAACTGATAAATGTGGCAAAGCATACCATGGCAGCCAGAGTGGACTTACGCCTCTTCACTTTGCCGCTGTTATGGAAGGTGATACGGGTGTTGAAATGACTCGAATTCTTCTCGAAAGTGAAGCCGATCCGAATATAAGAGCTGACCCCGACGAGAGTTTTTATGTCCCCTTTGAGGTAAACAGACATTAATATAAAAATGTTATTTATTTTTGGCATCATTTTACAATCTTCAAATTTTGTTTGTCAACTAATAAATCGTATCTCTAAGGGTGGCGAGGGGAGGCAGTGTTTGAACCCTGCCTAATATTTATTCAATTTCGAATGTCCCCATCCCTTTGATGCCTGAGTTGGCCAATAATATGGCAGATACGAAAATATAAAATTAAAAACGCTTTGGGTAATGAAAATGAACATTTTTAAGATTGTTGCCTAGTCGTCTTTAAACCTAGCCCCAATAGAATAGAACGTGCTCGAATGTTTGGCGCTACGAAAATTTAACTTACACAACAATCTGATTATAAATCTTTGATGTTTAATCCAAAAAATCCACATTTAAGCCTCTCATTTTCTCAGACTATTACAGAAATTTAATAATCCGGACTCTGTATAACTAGAACATTGACAAAACAGTACGAAGTGTAATTTATTAAAGAAAGTGACAATTAAAAGTCTTACTTAAAATCCTTAGGAAGACTTAGGGAAGGAACAATAAGTTTAATGAGTGGAAGAAAGCACTTCATGGTACTAATCAGATTAAATGTCAACCAAATGACATAGTGGTATATTTTAGCAAAATTTTATGGGAAAAGGGGAAAGGTCCAAAATGGATCTTAATTTAAAGAATTTATTATCAATAAATTACCTCGAGCTCTTTTCAAGCAAGACGTCTAATATCTTTTAGAATTCGGAGATCCAGGTCATGAAATCAAAATATGACGGCGGCAGATTGGCTCTGCATTTGGCTTGCGCTAGAACCTACGACAAGAATGTAGTAAACTAAGTCTCTTGCCTCTACATCACAATTTTCATTTATTTAGGGCTCCCTGAAAATTGTCAAAATGCTGATGGATAGCGGTGCCGATCCAAATCTCCTTTGCAATGGACAGAGTGCTCTTAGTTTGTCTATTGTGACGGCGAATGAAGAGGTAAATAGACCGTAATGCAAAGTGATTATGAAATTTAAGATAATATTCAAAGCAATCTAAGTTTCTCCAATCTTGACGGATTTCTATTGCGCCTCTTTTTAATAGGCCACATTACTGCTATTGAATTATCCCAAAACGAAACCCGATCTGACATTAAGTAATGGCCTTGGCTCTCCTCTCTGCTTAATTTTGCACCCAATGTTCGAGCACATTCGAAGTCATGAGAACCGAATGCAACTTCTAAAGGTGCTTATTCACCGAACCCCTAGCGGGCTTATTGGTCACCAAGTTATCAGTCCAGATGGAATGACTGAAGGTACCAATTTTGAATTTTGAACTACACTCCTGTATATATTAAGTAATGAGATGCATTTTTTACTTCAGGAAATATTGTTGATTACATTTACTATTGCTATAAGAACAATGTTTGTCAAGACGAAAGCAATTATATTAGTAGAAAAATATGGAAGGAAAGACGAGAAACTCTAAAATTTCTTGCTAAAGAATTAAGAGAATCAGTATTCCAATCCGATGCGTGGAAACAGGCGAAGAGTTCGTTTTTGTAACTAATACGTAATGGTCGTGCCTTCGATTGCAAGCTGCTATTGTATTTTACGTTTTAGACTTAGCGCAAATGAATGAACTGCACGAATCGTAAGCCACGTGATATGCGCAACTTATTTATAAAATTGGAGTTAATTCTTTGCTATATATATTAAGCAGTCAACTACGCTTCTGTTTCCACTGTGGACGATCATGTGGATTGAAGTTATCCGAATGCAAACGCTGTCGCCTTGTTTACTTCTGTTCTGAATCTTGTCGAAAAACAGGTTGGCTTGAATGGCATGGAAAACAATGCCTGGATATTATAAGTCAGTTACCAGTATTTTTTCAATATATAACAGACCATTTTTACTTCCTCGCACAAAATTTATCCATTTCTCGACTTGGCAAACCCTAATAGGCATTATAATTAATAATATTTTAAGAAGATATGATTAAGGTAAACGAAGGACTTCACGTCAGTGATTTTGAATAACTTTACTCGATCAGCTACCGTATCCATAAGGCTGTTCAAACTCCATTTGAATAGCAAAGCTAAAGGGGTCAATTACGCATTTCAAAGATTTATGGTTTAAGTATCGATTGATAGTAAGTGGTCTTATATAATATCTCCTTTTATTCATATCAGAAAATAAGAAACCAAGGCAGAAGCTCGTCCGGAACAAAGTATGAAAAGATTTTACTAAACTATATGTAATTCCTTTTTAATATTTCACAATTTTAATCTAAACACAATTTTGCTCTTTGCATACCGAATTCCTTAGAAGATGGACAAATTCATCATCCCTTGGAATAGTGGTACTCACCCTGGAGAACATTATGATTTATTCAAAGGGCAACTTTATATTAGAAAAGAAATTATAATGGCACTCGAATGCGATCCACCCAATAAAGATGAACATTCTCATTTGGCATAAGTCTTAATGCTAACACAGCACTTTAAATATCCTCAATAAATAACAGAAACATGATTCTTAGTCTTTTATTCCTGAAGTTCATATTATGATGGAGGTTCAGATCTCCTGTATTTGATGCTTTCAATCCGTTTAAGATTTGGCATGGCCTTAAACATTTTTGAAGTGGTAAGGCTGCATATCGGAATTAATTTATTGGCCTTTAGGTCCTGTACTTAGTAAACAGGAAATAATAAAACATGATCTGCATGACGTTTATTGAAGGAAGAATTTTGGAGTGTGAATCAGTAATAATAACTATTGCAAGACTTAAATTAAAAAACTAATCAATTAAACTTCCAGCTATCTCGAATTTATTCCCAAAATCTCTGCCCGATAAGACGTCACCTGTCAACCCAATTTAGTTGCTTCCTTTTTTGGCAAGAAATGGAATTTTTTGCTTTTCAGCTTCTTGCAAAATATGTGAAACAGGAGGATTTGTCTATAGTTCCGCAGAAAGAAAACTATGCCATTGCTATTATAATTGAAATAACGATTATGCCTTTGTTTCTTAATACGAATTAGTATAATTTACGCTGTATCTTGTAAGCAAGGTGTTCGAAAAATCAGGTGCATACGTTTTTGTTGTGCTGAAGACTTTCAAACACGCTACGGCCCCTTTAAAAGCTTAGTCGCTTCTCTCATATACGCGATAACAGCGAGAATGGTTGAGCGTAACCCACTTGAATCGGGAAGAATGTCATGTGTTAAGTTGAAATGTGCCCCGCGTCAAAACACGGAGATTGTAATAACTTCTCAATGTCTCTTCAACAATGAGGGAGAAATACATCGAGGATTGAAGAACTGCAATGCCAACTACGTAGTTGCCATATCTAAGGGAAGCAATACAACAGACGATCTGATCTGACTGCATTCGCATAGGAACTTTTAAGATTGCAGTTGGTTTGGCTTGTATAGAGTTCATGGGACACACATCGACACATGCTTCTCAATTCCAAAAAATTGTCCTAGTTTTGGGGATGTGTATTCTCTCGAAGGTGATGTGGTATTTTGTTAAGGAGAGCTGAGGTAGAAATCAGATACCTTTTTGAAGTTCTGGCATACGAGATTTTCGAAGTATTTGCAATATTTATGAAGGTGGAGAGATCTGATCACTTATTGTTCCTCAGGGAGAAGTCTGAAATATATATATTAACCAATTCCCCCAATGTTTGGCCTCACAAAATCTAAATCAAAACCAGATGAATGGTTGCATATGTGCTGGAGTCTGTTGAGGAAGAAATTGACCACTTGCCGGTACCACAAAACCGAAACGATAATTAGCAGTAGTAAAGTCATGTCAAAAAAATTGCCTCTAAGTTCCTGCTATCGGGGCCTATTTGAGACGTGATTTGCTCTAATTAGGTTTGGGAAAAAAAACCACTGGCAACAATATCATTTCACCGACCAATGGATTTGTTTTGATTCAACTCTGTATTACAATTACTAAATGAAAGAAGTTTAAGCTAAAATATTGAGGTTCTGTGCTTTCTGGAATATCCACTTGTCGTTCTTAAAAGTGTCTATATTTGATTAATGGTTTGCAAACGGATTTCAACATTTAAGTTCTAAATTTCAAATTCCTAAAACTGTGCCATTTTCCTTGAATTTCCATTATTCTTTATAAATGCAGGAATAATTTGATTTTAAATCCACCAGATTATTAATTCTGCTTACATGTCAAAACTATTTAAAAGTACAATCAAGGGCAGTTTATATGTTTGTTAGAAAATTAACAGGCGTTTTGATGGTTATCATTAGGCCTTTAGTTGACCTCAGGTTCACAGAGGGGGAGAAACATCAAAGTGAAAAAGAGTCGAGAGAGGGGGGGGGACAGAAGAGTGTTTCAAAGACGAAGGTAGAAAAGGTAGAAAAAAGGTGAGGTGAGTACTGTGAAAGTAGTCGAATATGACATACAATGGGGTGATGGTAGTTTGAAGTGAGAAGTCAACTTCCGGTTTATAGACTTTTTTGCCGTATGAGCATACGTTGTCCATGGTGCACCACGTGGAGGTAAGTCTATCGCCCATCCCTTAACTTGTAATATTACTTAAAGCATATGATATCCTTGTAGCACATTGCTACGCTAGTAAAGTCCGACTGACTCAGAAATCTCTGTGGCAGATTCTCCTACATCTCCCTAGACTCCCAGAACTAGCTAAGCTACAGTCCAGCTATAAAGGAAACAGACGTATAGTACGGATCGCGTTTATTCAGTAGGGTTATTGTAATTAAAAGTGTTCCGTGCTATAGGTCTGTTTTCTCTATAACTGGGCTGTAGCATAGCTAGTTCTAGAAGTCTTGCCAGATATAGGAGAATCTGCCACAGAGATTTCTGACTCAGTCAGACTTTACTAGCGTAGCAATCCTCTACGTCCTCTAAAGCATCGTAACCGTGAGTTTACAAGAGTGCCATATATGACGATATTAAACAACGGTTAATGGTGCCCACGATTTACTATATTGAATACCCTAATTAAATGCAAAATCAAATACCTGAAGACAAAAAGTTTCCTTGTA
>UZAE01012030.1:61354-72004 GCA_900617975.1 Rodentolepis nana
CCCCCCCCCCCCTATTGATTATCCATCATTCATTTCTATTTGATTGATTTTATCCGACTACAGGCAGTCTTAAGTCAAAAATCCTTGCTTCTAAATGCGTTTTGGGCATTAATTTAGAAGTTATAGTTAAAACTACCTTTGCTGGTCAAAAAAATTTTATGGCGAAATCGGCAGTTAATATATTAAACCAATCTATACCTTGCACTTTGGGCAACGTATACTCATACAACAAAAAAGTCAATTACTCGGCAGTTGACGTCTGACTTCAAACTACCATCACCCCCCACTGTAGATCAAATTTGACCACTTCAACAGTACTCGTCTTACCTTTTTTCTGCATTTGTGTCTATCTGTCTCTTTACATCTGTGAATCACTCTTCTTTCCTCCCTCACGAATTTTTTTTCACTATGATATTCCTCCCTTCTGTGAAGTCCAAAGTCAGCTAATGATAACTATCAAAACCGCTGCCACTTGAAATGAATAAATATTTGTTTTCTTTCTGCACTGTCCATACCAGACATTTTTCCACTTGCTTCAGTTTAATCCACCAAAGTCTAAAGCATCAACATTTATATCCGAAAAGGAAAACTTTTTTTGTTCATGCAGAAATTGCGGAAGTTAATAACGTTCGAGGCTAAAACAAAAGTTCAAATTCAAAGCCACCTACTTTCGATGACTTCTACGGCATGATAAATTTGCCCCTTGGTTGAGGAACAACAGTTGGCGTATTTTGTTAAAAACCTTGTCCTTAAATCGTGTAAAGTAGACAATTCAGATCCAACCGTTTCGAACAGTTTTCGGCAATTCATCTTCCGCTTAAAAAGTACATACAAGTGTACCAGTTTCCATTCCAATTTAGCAAGCAAATGATTCATAGGTAGGAAAAAGCGAAACTTAGCATTACCAAGTAGAGATGCAATTGTGCAAAGGGCACAATTTCTAAATTGATTCGTTTATAAAATCTAAACTAAGTAAATTAGGAGTTTGTCTACAGGAATGATTATCTTTCCTATAGCATAATCATAAGATAGATATTTTCTTTTTGGAATACATCTAAACCAGTTTTATTTTTGAATTTTCCGCAAGGGGCCGGGCTATGGAAATTGAAATTTGCTATCTTTCGGATCCTATGCCATTTATCCCTGAATTCGGAGAGTTTGTTCATTTCTACTTCCACTATTATTTATTAATTCGTTCACGGATTAACATGCGCTCGAATTTAAAGGTCTGTTCTACTTTTCCTGAAATAATAACTTTTCGTGGGGGTCCACACCAAATGGGCCGGGGTGTTAGTCAATCAAGTATATTTCTATTCATGGTGATGAGCTCTGATTTAAGCGTTCACAGATTGCAAAACCAACTTAATTGGAATCAAAACAAGTTTATCTGCATCTCAGGATTATTAGAGGAAGAAATGCTTGCTTAAATTAAACCGAAGTAAATTTGAAGGGGTACTTCATTAATAATCCTGCTAGCTATACCAACTAACGCTCAGATCATTTGAAACTCTTCTAAATATTGTCCACTTGAGTGGAAACTACTTCTGTGAATGAATAAATTCGAAAGAGGACAAGGAACTGAAATATTAAGATCGACATTTTCTCAACTTCTTATACTCTTGACTTGAAAGCTCAGTTCTAGTTAAATTTTCTCTGAATTCCAAGAAACGAAGTTTTTTATACGACAATCCTGAAGGTTAAATCCTTTCTTTTTTCTTTGTAACCACTAAGTCGAAAGAATTCTGCCACCCGCGCTTGTTTCACAAACAAGTAAATATAATTTTCAATTCGGCACCATACTTTCAATTTCAATTGATTCCATATATGCCCTTTTCCTAATAACAGCCTCGTCTAGCACCCTCTACTGAGTTCAAAATGTACTATTTCTTCATCTACCTTTTTAAGTGATGAATGAAGGATATAATTAAGCACTATGTATCGTATCCTGTTGGTCGGTAACATCAGGTACTCGGAAGCAAACAAAAGACCAAAATAAACTACAAATCTTAACACCCTTACCCTCTTAAATGTTCCTGTATGAAATAGTAAAATGGTAGTCTGTTTTTTTATGTATGCAATAAATCAGCGCATTTCCAAATCTCTCGGCTAGTTCAGGATCCACTTGCTCTAATTTCCATGGGTACTGGCCTAGTTTGAAAACAAAGAGGCTACTTTTCTGACTAGAATGTTTATGTGAAGTTGCTGCAAAGAGACAAAATGAATGCTTTTTAGAGTTTTCTCGCACTGGGAGGTGGATTATCGTACCTATGAGAATAAAATTCACATTAGTTTCAATTGAATGATCGGGGAAACTCAACGTTAAAATTAACAATTCTTGTTGATAAAATCAGGAAAATGTATTTTCAGTACATATTTAGAACAACGAGAAATGTTGATGATATTGGGTAAATTGCATTGTTCCATTATTTTATATAATTTTATATCTGATTATTTCAATACAGCGCTTTCTTGCTGCGATTTACCTATCAAATTCGTGGCAGTAGCGATAGAATTCAAAAGGGGACATTCTTGTCTCTCTCTCTCTCTCTATCTATCTATCTATCTATCTATCTATATATATATATATATATATATAGATCCGTCATCTGTTTGATGAAGAATAACATACTATTCATTGAACTGAATTTATACAAGCATTCATTTAATAAGTATTTTGATCATCCTAGTTTCCTTCCCTACATCCGGAACTAGTGTATACCAACCCATTATTATTGTGCGAGGCTAAACGTAGTGTGTCATTTTAATTTTACACTTGAAGACAAATTTGAATTAACTATAAAATATTATTCGGACGACTCATTTTTATTAAATTTACAGGCAGTGATTCCTATTCCGGATGCCCATTTCTGAAAGTCCATTTCATTAAATTGTACGCATTGAGTAGGCCAGTATGATTTTCAAATCCATGTCATATGATAGATATGATTTTCCCTCATTAACTATCATATTTCCGACCTGATTTTGTTTTGGTTTGAGACAGTTGTGTTTTCCCAATCACAAAATATTCTCCAACTTGAGATGGTAAACTGCTCACCTAATTTGATCAAGTTTGGAAGATTGGGTGATGATTTACTCTGAGTTTAGGTATCGTTTACTCTTTATTATTTTACTATTTTAACCATAGTAATACAATAGGTTCTATTTTTAATTTTGTGAAGTAATTGGAATTGGCTAAATGAAAACCCTTTAAATGACCAGGGCGGAGGCAGAAGTGGTTGATATGGTACTGGTAGCAAGGTCAAGGTGGTCAAGTACCTGACTTGAGTTTATTTTTGAGCAATGTTTACAAATTTGGCAGTTCGCTTTCCAAAAACTCAAGTATCATCCTTCCTTTCCTGATAGCAACCAATTGTTTGTCAACTATGGCCAATATTTATTAGTGTATATAATTTTGAAAAGAAGGTGTCTGCCTTGTAGCTTAGTATCGTTTTTTCTTCTAATGGTCCAGAGGACAAAATTTTCCCATATACCATCTAATTTGAAGGTAGCCGGGGAGGGTTATTGAAAATATTAGGTTAGCAGATCTCCTTAAGCTGTGTTCGCTCAAGGCGAAATTAGTATTTTGGGTGAGGAAAGTTAATTTTGCCAAACAAACAAAATTCGGCCTCTTTTCTATGAAGAATAGCTTTGACTGTATTCAATCATAACTTAAACTAAAATAATTGAACTAGACAGCCTAGATGATTTTAATTTCTCAATTAACTTTGAAGTGGTGTGAAAGACCGAAATCCTGTTCCAAGTATAATTCAAAGTGAATAGAATGATGGAGAAACCTAGGGAACAACTTCTAAAAATGTGAACTTTGGAACAATAGCAGAGCTCTGCCCTTTGGTAAAAAATTGAAACATAACTAGTAGTTCTAAAACTCGAATATAGTGAGTTTTGAATGAGTTTGTGAAACGCATTCACATTTTCACCAGCCTTACTTGCACAATTGTACCATTTATTCACCTTTAGAGCATTGAATTGTACAGTTAGTTACAATCGCATATCTCATTAATTGCTACCCTGCTACTCGTTAATTGGTCCAAAAAGAGTAACCGGCACGTCACTTTATTTTTCTCAGCACTCATTGGCTACCCTTTGAATTTGAAAAGCGTTATAAATATATTATTTTTAAAATTTTTCACATTCTTTCGGCCTCTCAAGCTATTAGAACTCCTCGGACGTGCCGGTAATTCAGCATGATATTTTTTTTTGTTTCTTTTACTATTCGAAATGCAAAGTAAATAGCAATGCAATATTAAATATATTTAATTGGCACATTCTGAATCGCTTTAAGCTCACTTATTAATGAAACTATGTCGCAACCCAGATGCGAACCTTAATTAAAGCCTGAAAACTAGAAATTATTCCTTTAGGGCTATATTCCAGAATTAACAAAGATTGAAGAGGTCGTTTTCATTTTCGAGTTCCTTTCAGCCAATGGGGTGATTTTATTTGTTTACACTGAGCATTGGGCTCTCACTTATAGCAGATATATAGAGATCGTCGGCATTTGTACAATATAGGCCGAGATCTCTAGGTGTAAGAGAGTGCATTTAGGCTCGCCTTTAAAGTAACCGACTGAGTATGCTTGTTTGATATGTACAGATGGAGAATACACAGAGGGAGGGAGAGTGAGAAGGAGGAAGAGCTATGTACAAACAAACATACGCACACATAAATAATAAAGGAGGGTGGAGAAATGGGGAAGAGGAGGTCTTTGTTATTTGGGAATTGGCAATTGACAATTAAGCATCGACAGGTCCTCTTTTTATGCCAAAAAGCTTCTTGTTCATCATCCTCTCTTGGTGTCGAACTACTTCAATACCCCTCATAAGAAGACATTTTTCTCCTATGGAGAGTTTTTGTCTTTCTGAATGGGGCAAGAAGTAGCGACGACCGCCAGATAAGGGATACCACTTTGGGTAGCCAGATCTTTTTGTTCTGCCCGTAAGAATGTCCTTCTGAATTTCCATCCAGCAGAGTCGATAGGCTTTATCTACGACATTTGCATCGAAGTAGATCTCCGGACGGCGATTAATCACCAATCCATGTTCCTAAAATTTTTTGTGCAGTCTTGTAACTTTTCAAAAAAATAAGTAAAATGCACAAGTCGAGGTTTATTTGGCTTACCAAGTCATGGGGAAGGGCGATTATGCTTTCGACAAGCATTGTTAGAAAGACAGCAATGGAAAAGAGGACGACGATCTGAAGCTTTGCCATTGAGAAAGTACACTCTACTTTCGATGATTTTAGTGCGATCGAAGAAAAAATACATTCACGAAATTTGAGATCACTTTTGAGATTTATCTACCCTGTAATCGGTGTCTTTTTGGTTGGAGTGTTTGTTTATTTATCTTATATATGTATATATAGATATGGCTGCGCAGAGGAAGGTTGGCTGAAGAAGGAAGAATAGGTTTTTGGATGATTGGGTAATCGGCTGCTGCTACTGCGCTTACTGCGTTAAACCCACATGAAATAAGTTTGTGCTTCTGGCAAAGTCTCTTTTATGGGCGGCAGTGCTGTGGTGGTCCATTAGTTATTCGCACCTAGCCAATTAGCAAACTGGTCACAATCAGGTGATCGCTTTTCATTGGTCCTAATATTTCAGCTTGGTGTGTCTTATTAAACCCTGTCCGTCATTCTTATTAGAAAGTACGTTCTACTTATCAGCTTTGGTCATCATTCGCCTTTATTTTTTGTTCATGTTTCAACTTTAGCCGAGATTATTAACGTCAGGTCTCATCCAGGATCTACCAATGCATTGAAATTTTGCTTATTTTTCAAATGTAACCTTTACTTATCACAAGCCTTGTATTTCTTAAAATCTTGTTTCTAATCCTCTTATTGTAGTGATCTGATAACCAATACCCAAATTCCTTCGCCCAGAGTAGATTTAGAAAGATAAATCACTTATCAAACAACTACTATGTGTCCACAGCCAATGTAAAATCTAAATGCTAAAGCCAAACAAAAAATAAAAGATTTGATCCATGGAAAGTAAGGGACCTAAAAGTGATTCCCTCCGAATTTCCCTATTTGGGCTTCAAAGAATGCAAAGAAAGGCTGTCGTTTCTGTTCTGCTTGTACTGATGTCGTTGAAATGCAATTCCTGCAAATATTTGATGCAATAATAAAAATAATCGTGGGCGAATTTGAAGGAAAACAATAGAGTCGCTCAAGGTGGTAACTGAAAGCAAAGCTCGACATGACCAGAATAATTGATTTTCTATTAATCGATCCAATTAAAAGTAACTTTTATCCATTTATTAATCAATAATAACTGTTTCTGAGTGGTATTTGTTAAGGTAAGTGTTCTATTTATAGGTCAAAACAGTCCTATCTTTAACCGGTATCGAAGGCATGTCCTCAGAACGTCATGCCAATAAATCTTATTCACGCAGAATATGTTTGACTTTCAGTTTCCGCATCATTAAAGCGTATACAAACACGCGCGTTGACGAAGAGGACTATGGTAGGAACAAAGTTTTCAACACGTACGTACAAGTTCAAGGTGATTCAGAATGTAGGCGGGCGGTTAAATAAGGGGTAAGTGGGTCGGTAGTCTGAATTTCAGTGGGGTTTGTGGACATGAAGATATTAGGTGCACTTATGACCCTGTTGATGGTTCATTAAATTGATCGGAGGTATTTAGCGAATTTAAATTTGATTTCCTTATTGATTTTTGTCTTGAACGTATTAAAAACTGGGACGACTTCCTTTCACTATTAAAATTACTGAGAGAATCCAAAGATGGCAGTTTTGAGATAGTGGCCTCAAATCCTAGATTTACTTGCAATAGAATTTAATGTGTTTCTTCTTTGTCTCAAGAGTCATCATACCTTCAGATATTTCAATCCAGTCTACTTGATTGACGCTCTGTTTTGAAAACAATTAGTGAAAAAAATTGCGAAATGTCGTTGTTAAGATCAAAGACCACCATTCATTGGCCTATGCATTATTGTACATTTTGCAGATTATAAAAGATTCATCTAGAGCCCTCGAAAGTGCATATCAATTTGTCTAAAAGGAAAGCTTTCAAGCAAGCACTCTTCCATCTAATGCTAATGCAAAACTACCCTATAGAATTCGTATTTCATTCTTCCAAGTTTTAGTGTTTTTGCCTTTTAAACTTGTCCAATTCTTTGACTTATTTACAAGTAGCACAAAAACACGGAAGCATTAAAAAATGGGTGACAATTAAATTCGCTTCACTTCCAACAGCTTACCAGCAATGCGATGAAGACAATTCATTTGTATTGCTTTCTTTACAACTCAATGAACTTAATGAACACGTTCAAAATTGTAAACGAAATTAAGCTAAATAATAAGAGGAATCAGAGAAGAGCATAATTACATTTTAGTCCGTGTGTGCGTGTGTTGGTGGAGTAAGATTTGTGGATTCAATTCCCATTGGTCCACGGATCATCAGTGGAATCCCCAAACTCACTAGCTAAGTCCGGATTCAACACAGAATGGGGGAATCGGATCCCTTACCTGGGACACTCTGCTAATTCACCCTTTACCGAAGTTGAAAGTTAAAATAAATATTCGTAAATGATCATTGAGGACATAATAACTCGAATTTACCTTTGTAATATTATACGTGTTTTATCCAAAAAAATAACATTTACATCAGTATATGCGGTCATTTTCATGAACTAATAAAATGGCGTTCTATGCCTCTCAATATTAGCCCCACCAGTATGCAGTGGTACTTTGTGGCAACGCGAATGAGTAGAACTCAATTTGCACATATCTAATTGACGAGGATTAATGAGTACGGAGAAGTGAGTATTTTACTGTCGGTAGACGATAAACTATTTGAAAAGGTTATGCTCCCCACGTATCGGAGAAATTTAACTTGAAGTAAGCAAATTTAACTCAGTTTGAAATTGTGGCACGGTTAAGTGAATAACGGCAATTCTATGCATGATGTTAAAGCCTCTATCAATATTATAAACAATTGAACAAGCGCACTATACATTCGGAGCGAAAGGATGAATAATGTTTCAGTCACATTTCACGCATTCTCAAATAGAATCTCAGGGACTTACCAGCTCTCCAGAGCTAATTATAGCCTCATAATGTTCCGCTAATCTAATGCACTTAATTGTTTTGATTATTTCATCTTGGCACCATTTCCCATATCATAAACTGGTTGACTGCGTCAAGAGCCCAGCCACATCAGACAGGTCTAGTCTTGCCAAGCCAAGTTATTTATCGCTTATTCAACTTCAGCAAAGCAAGATATCCAATCAGGCCAGCCACTTTGATTTATTAATTGCGGCTATAGACGTTTGGCATTTAGAGTGCAGCTATATCTGGAAATGTCCAGTCGCGACATCAGCACCACCCGTCAGCTTAATACGAAACGCATGGACTGAATTTCGTCACCCTCGATCCCACTTTCATTACGTTGACTGTCCAAGAAAATGGCCACTTCGTATTTGGCAGCTTTGTGTTTATAGAATTCACCTCCAATAAGCATGACTTCTGGGTCTGTTTACTAAATCATGCCCACTCGCGTTCTCAATGTCCGATAAGTGAAGCATTAGTTGACCTCATTATGAGAGATAATACTTAGCCGATGAGCTGCAGCTTTCTTCAAATACTTTGTACAACGGCACTCAAAGTGATTTAAAAGGCTTCAATTCTAGTTCAGTAGTCCTCACCAAATTTTACGACATGCCACCCATAGTCATGTTTATATTTCAAGTACAAACTCAGGGGTCATGCCTAGAAATCGCATAAATATGTGCTAACTAGTTTGCTCTGAATCACGGCGTTGAAAATGAATTAAAACGAAACAGTACATTTTGCCAAGCGGCCAATTTACTTTACTTTTCACTTACCTCATGATTGAGTGGAACTACTTTGGATCAATTGAAGTGATATGACTCGTATTAGTCGGTCGAAGTTCAATATGATAACTTTGGAAGTATGTTTAGAGTGCCGCTCATGAGCCGAAATAAATGGGATTCTCGGTAATACTTGGAAATATTTGAACTTGTCTATTAATTACTATTCATGAAATTTCTCCAAACAGTTGAAGATGTTAAGAAAGATAATCTAGTGGTAAATAGTCACCAGTTAAGGCAGCTACTTCTGATAAGAAGTAAAGGAACACGAACACACTTCAATTGACATGATCATGTGCTCACGCACTTATAACAAAATAAGACTTTTGAGACACCCGTATTGAGATCAAAACGAGGTCAATTGAATTATCACAATCGGTAGTAAGTAGGCTATGGTTGAAAAGGAAAGGAGAGAGGATGGATAATGGTTTGTAGAGGCGGCCGCTCTATTAAATTTATCAATCTGGTTAAGGACATGGGATCATCTTCAGAGTTTACTTCTAAACAAGTCCCAATAATTTAATGTGTCAGATCCTCTTTGAAGTAATGCCTGACTCTCAACTAGGCCTCCCATCAAATAATGCGTCTACTGAAGATATTACTTTCAGCTGACTCGAGTTTTTTCAGACGGACTTCCACATGGTGTCTATCAATTAGTTTTTGCCATTGCTAAGGGAGAGAGAAGGTTTGAGGTGGTCTGTTAAATAGTTAAATGCTAACATGAATTGAAACCGAATACATAAAATCAGATTATATGGAGTGGTTTTAAAAGGAACGATTACCTGAGAAGGACGGGGCTACACAGGCAAACTCTGTGTAAAGGTGGGAGCACTAGTAAAGCAGACAAAGCTTTAAGATCGATGGATATTCGCTTGCTTTATCAGTGATGACCTAAAATTTCTAATCATGACTTGCAATTTTTTAACTTAAATATCATAGAATACCTTTTAGCTGCAAGTTAACAGGTTGGAAGCATGCTTTCTAACGACCATTTTAAAGAGCTTCGTTTGTGGCCAAAACAAATAATTTTTCTCTAAAAATAAATTAGTACTTTTCGTGACAATCGGTTTCTAACTGTATTAGTCCCATTTCTATGAAGAATGTACTATTAATTGCTGCGTATCTGTATGACGAACTTTCATCTTTGGTATTGACACTTTATATGTTAGCACACATTGACATGGTTAATCGGATAATTTAGAGCACTGCATTCCACAGATTCAAAAGTTAATTTTTTTAATAAACTTAAAACCGGTAAAGAAAGCACCTATTACTAACGATATTCAAGTCTATTGAAGGAACACGAAGTACTAGTGCAAATACACATCTTATTGCCCTCATTCCATAGAAACAAACCCGCAAAAGCACATAGTCCATCAGTTTTCTAGAAACATCTGGAAGATCTTGAACCCGGCTTTTCTGGTGAAGTCGGCCTCTGTGAATCTATGCTTAATCAATGACGTACTTTACCACAAATGACGTAATTCAGACAACAAATCTACAAAAAGGCCGCAAATGCACGCTTTGCTGTCGTGCTCCGAGGTGAAACATGCCTGATGCAGGCATTGCGTGCTGTAAACAAAACAGTACCGGCAAATTTACTGCCGACTTGATATCCCTGTAAGAACCATTTTTAAATCAACAAACACTTTTAATTGAGTTCGAGCGTTCAGAATTCAGTGAATTTAAGATCGCTAACTGCGTGACTGACCCGACCTTGACTGAGTGATTTGAGAGCTTGCACAAATCTTTAAATGAATTCATAAACCAGATACTACGC